>CM060244.1:19509340-19762681 GCA_030555515.1 Acutogordius australiensis
TTAAATAAAAACATTATAGCCACATTTTACTAATTACCTGATATACAAATATATGCTTAAAGTCACTAGAATTTTTTAATTTTTCCTAAAAATTTAAAAAAATTATTTACTGTGTTAAACAAAACCAAACCAACCATATTTTTCTCGTTTGCAACAATATCTCGTAGCATCCATTCACATATAGCCTAAAATAATTTATTTATGTATTACTTTAAAAGATTTTGAAACATAATCATTCTCAAACATGGAATATTTACAATCAATTGCAAACACTATACCATCTCTAGCTGCAGAAATACCATCTTCTAACTAATCACAAATAAATATTTAAAATATACATTTTCAATGTCAGAGTATGTGTTTTCGTCGAATATATTCTTCCAGGTTGCTTCACCTTCCATCTCGATGATTTTTTAAATTTTTATTCGTAAAGTCACATGCAAGGCCATGTCTAATCTTATTTTTAGTTTTCCAAAAAAATGAGCATAAAAGCGCTCTAGATACTAAACTCAAAATTGTAAAAAAAAATTTTTTTTTAAAAAAAATTTACGGCTAATATTAAAATATGAGAATTAATGTTTTTTGGTCGTTTCAGGATATGCCTAAGGGCACGTGCAAAGTGAGTTTATATTTTCGTGAAATTTTCAAAATTTTGAAATAAAAAAGCAAATTTTTATAAAGTTGTCAAATTTAGTATATGCGCATAAAATGCTTTTTCTGAAATAAAATTTTTTTTTTAAATTTTGAAAAAAATAAAATTTCCAAAATTTGAATTTTTAAAATAAACATTTTGCACATGCCCTAACAAAAAAATTTTGAAAAAAAAAATTTTCTTAAAATATTTTAATTTCTTAAATTCTTTTTAAATTAAATTGCGCTCAATTTATATTTCAGAATTATTTTTACTAGCCGCAGCTAAAATAAAATTTATAAGACAAACGTCTTTATAATTATATTCTAATTACAAAAATTAAAAAACTATAAGCCCTTACATTCAAAGTATACATAAAAACTTGTTTTGTTACTGGCATTTTGTTGAGAATTAAATATTAGGATATTAGGGTGTAGGATAGACATAAATACGCCTGTGCTTAACTAGCCCTTTTTCCTCTCTTTGTTTCTCCAGTGGCCAATTTTACAAATATTGCCTATTTCTCTCTCCTCCTGCTATTTAATTATTTTTAATTATAAAAACTATAATTTTTAAAGTTATTGAGATTGTTATTGACCTTAAAAATGTAATTATTATTGTAGAATTAATTCTTTAACAAAAATAAATGTAATTTTGAGCAATCTCATGCAACCTTTTGGTTGAACGTCAAATTTATTAAAATTGCCTAACTTATTATTTGCGACTAACACTAAATTTAAAATTGCAAAAAAAAAAATATTTTTTTAAAAAAAATATTTCAACGGCTAATATCGAAAAATAAAAATTAATGTTTTTAAGAAAATTTCAAATTACTTAAGGGCACGTGCAAAGTGAGTTTTTATTTTTGTGAAATTTTCAAAATTTTTTTTTGTAATAAAACGCAAATTTTCAAAAAGTCGCCAAATTTAATATATGCACATAAAATACTTTTTCTGAAATAAAGAATTTTTAAAAAAATTTGGAAAAAAAAAAATTTTTTTTAAATTTTCAGAATTTTCAAAATTTTACGAAAATAAAAACTCACTTTGCACGTGCCCTAAGTTATTTTTACAATAGCTACTTTAATGTCAAATGAGCTCATTTTTTTTTCTTGAAAACTTTTTTTTACTAGCTGTAGCCATTGGCCTGGGCATTTTTATAAAATTATAGTAGAAAATAAAATTATTATATTAATATAATCTAAGCAAGATTAAACTGAATAAAATCAGCAGGTGCCTTAACAAAATATAATTTTTTACATTATGGCGTCTTATGTTTTTTCTATGCAGCAATTGCAATATAGAATCGAACCTTTTCAGGTTAAATATTTCACCTGTTTGATGCGACCATATGAGCTTTTTGTTGTAAGATGTTTCTAAAATTTTAATATTTAGTGGTGCTCGATCATCGAAAACGTTTAAACCAAAAAAAAATATTCCCGAAGGAAGCCATCAATATGACCTTATGAAATACGCAGCCGCTACGCTTGGAAGTGGAAATTTAAGACAAGCAGTTGCTCTTCCCGAGGGCGAAGATCTTAATGAATGGATTGCTGTTAATGGTAAATAAACTTTACTTTTCCCTCTTGCAAATTTTTAAGCTTCTTTTAAAAAATTGTTTATTTAAAATGTTTAGCTTATCTTTTATAAAATGGGATTATAATTTTATTTTAGCAGTTTATTTAAATTTATAAAATGTGATTTTATTATATTTTAGCAGTTTTATTTAAATTTATATAAAGTTGTTCTATTTTATTAACAATCATGCCTACTTAATTTTAGTGGTGGACTTCTTTAATCAAATAAATATGCTGTATGGAACAATTACAGAATATTGCATACCTTACAAATGCCCAATAATGAGTGCTGGACCAAAATATGAATACCATTGGGCTGATGTATATTTAATACTATTTAAAAGAGTTAATTTTTTTTTAATAGATTGTCTTGAATAAATAGACAAAATTACTAATATATTATTTGTTGCTTATTATATTTAAAGTTTATGGTTAAGTATTATAACACAGGTCAACAATTTTTTGAGAGTTATGAGTTAACCACAGAGATCAAACCTACCATCTTAGGGATTATCAAATCTGTTTACCATTTTTCCTAATCAAACTTAATTAGTAAACATTAAAAATTTTAAACAAAAAGGTCAAAAAACCAAAAAAGATTCAAAAACAAAAATAAATTGAAATTTTATTTTTGCATATTTACAATAGTCAAACTATCAAATTCATACTTCAAATAATATTTTAAAAACCAATAATATATCGTGTCGTATTTAAGTTTAGACGCGAAATATTTTGTATTATCTAAATGCTGATGTAAGAGCTTGATATATTAATAAAATTTATTTTCCATTATTTGTGATTAATAATATAAGTTACAAGGAATATTTATATGCAAAAAAGATTTTTAAATTTTTTCTTTTTAGGGTATATTTAAATCTGTCAATTTGGTCAAAGGCCATTTTTTGTTATAGACGGATCTAAGGAGCCAAAGACGGAAGAAACTAAGAAAAACGAAAAATATATATGAGATTAGGCCATCATGGGGTGCATTCTTTTTTTTTATAAAATTCACGATTCTGACATTATTGTTTGTTGACCTGTGTAACAGGGCTAGTATGGCTCTTTGACCTTAATAAAATTCAAAAAGTTAGCTATTTGCTTTGTTTTATTTATTGCTTAAAAAAAGGTCTATTAATCTAATTTTCACATTAAATATGATTTATATTTTGAATTGTAAACATCTAGCAATTTAATGACATAATTAAGATAACGTTAAAAAATTTATTTTATAGAAAATGGTGTAAAATAGATATATGCAAAGGGTCCTAATTTTTTTTATTTTAGACTTTAAATGTGTTAACACAATGACAATATAATTTATTTAATTTTTGATTTTTTAATATGTGTATGGCCATTTTTCAAGTACATATTTTGGTTTAAGATTATGGAGATAGAACCTTTTGTGAAATACTCTTGTAAAGTGTACTAATCACATGTTATTTTTTAATTTGGATCTATTTATATTAAATTGAGTTTCAGCATCGTCATTAATTAGTTAAAGTCCTTATAACCCCTGTGTAATTTGTTAACATTTAATTTTTTTTTTAATATATTTTTAATTAACTCTTATGTTTCGTAATTTTTTACTCAAGTTTGAGGTCAAATACTTTTAAGGTAACATTGCAATCTTAAAAAGTTTAATATTAAATGACTGGGTGCAACCTAACACCTTTAAAGTAAATTTATATATTTATTTTATTAATTTAGGGTGTAACTATCAAAAAACCCATCAAATGCTCAGCCCCTCAATATATTGATTTCCTTATGACATGGATTCAAGATAAATTAGACGATGAAAATTTGTTCCCTTCTAAAATTGGTTTACTGTGAATTTTACATAAGACTGTTGATTAAATTAACATCCTTAATTTATATATATTTACTTTTAAAAATTGAGCTTTATTTTATTACATATATCTATTTAATGAAAGAAGCCCAATCAAAATATATGTCTTTCAAATCTTTTCTGATTAAATTGTGAGCCTGCTATTAAAATTTTAGGCATTACAATTAATAAAATTTAAGAATTTTTTTTAGACCATCTTAATCAATATTGTTATAAACTCACACAAGTCCATTTTATTGAGGTTTTAAAAGCCTTATCTCTAATATTTTTTTAAATCCGGCCCACGATGACAATCGCAACACTGCCAAATTAAGTCAAATTGATTGATTTTGCAACTTTGGAAAGAAAAAACATATTGAAATTAATTGCCATCCACCTGAAGCAATGTGAAATAACATTTTTAAGGATATCGAGTTTTTAGTTGAACCTTACAAAGATCATTTTGCACCTCAGCCTAAATATAACACGATTATTTATTGGTTTAAAATTTAAGTTGTTACATTTTAGGTGTTTTATATATATAAATAGTTTCTATTTGTTTTAGTTTTTTTTATATTTTTTTTATAAAATTTTAATGTTTATAGCTGGCTTGTAAAGTTTGATTTAATAAAACGATAAAGGAATTTAAAACCCCCAAGATGCAATTGTCTCATAACTTTGCTCCTTAAAAATTTGTTGAACAACATTTTATTGTAAATTGATAAATAAAAAAGGTCTAATAGCTTAATCAATTAAAATTTGTATATCTATCTAAATTAAATTCTTAATTAATTTAATTATTGAGTTTTTAAAACGTCAGATTTATCTTTTTTTTTCTACGTATGAATGTTTATATTAGGCTGAATATTAATTAAATTAATCTGAAAACTTGAACGATATTTTTTAGACCTGTGTAATGAATTTTCCCATCGTGATTTTTTAGCTAATATGATGAAATTCGAGGCATTTATTAGGTATAATTTATATTTTATTAATTTATGTTTTTTATTTTGTTTAATTTATTAAAAAGGTGTCCCATTTCCCAAAAATTTTATGCCCACGGCCAAGGTTATACTTAAACGCCTCTTTCGCGTGTACGCTCATATTTATTACCAGCATTTTGATGAAATCATGAAATTGGGTTTGTATTCCTATTATATTTTATTTTGATACTTTGTTTTAAAACTTTCTTTTTTAACTCATGATCAATAAAATATCATTTTTTTCTCACTTTAAATTTATTTAAATAGAAGTAGTTATTGGACAAAAGGTAAAACAGCTTTCGCAATTGCAAGATAATAATAATAAAAATTGTTTAATTAATTTTATGCCCGAAACAAATATTTTTAAAGAATGATCTTTCTAGCACGCTCGCCAACTATATGTGTTTTTCCAAATCTTCTTATTCCATTTTGTACGGGGGATATAAACGTCGTCTTAGCAGAACATGAGCAATTAACTAAGTTGATCAGTTATCCTTTTGAGTTTGGACCTAAACGTTCAAATTTTTTAAATTTTCTTGCCTTTGTTTATTGTTGCACAGCGATTGTTATATGTATGTTTAGTCACCGTCATTACGTTCCTCCAAATTTAATCTTTAACTGGTTCGCCATACTTTTTGGTCGAATCTGTTTTCTACAAGTTTTCGAAATAACTTTTTGTGGTATCTATATTATTATATATATGATCATTTTACAAGCCCACAGGGTTGTCCTAACGAGACTTAATGGATCTTTGTTAAGGTTTAGTTTTTGTGATAGTGTTTTAAAGTTTTTATAGCCATGGCGTTGTCAAAATCAGGTCGATTTCTTCTTTTAGAGCTATCTTTTCTGGCTTTAGGATGGTGGCTGTGGCGTCTGAGTTACATTTAAATAAACTTATTATTCGTGCCCATTTATTTGTTGAAATAAATTTGGCTAAAAAGAAATTAATTTATACCATTAACATAAAATTAATTTTTGTCGAGGGCGATTGCTCCAAATAGTTTTTTCCCCGGCGCCAAGATGATGGTTAAATGATTATTTAGTATTTAGTTGTAAAATGGCTTAACAATAATATAGCCTTACACCTTTTCAATTCAACATTAGTATTTGATTAAACAATATTTTATATGATTTAGGCTACGTATAAAGTGAGTTTTTATTTTCGTAATATTTTAAAAAAATTTTAAATTTTATTTTTTTATTTAAATATTTAATATCTCAGAAAAAGTATTTTATGTTCTTAAATTAAATTTGGCGGATTTTTAAAAAAATGCGTTCATTTACAAAATAAAGTTTTCAAAAATTATGTTTTGCAAAAATAAAAACTCGATTTGCACGTGGCCTTATTAAACAAATAAATTTTTGCTTTATAGTTTTTAAACATTGCTTTATTTTGCAATTCTTATAACATTATAATTAGGCGAAGAACCACACCTTAATACTTCGTTCAAACATTTCATTTATTTTGCCCAAGAGTTCAATATGATTGAGAAAAAAGAATTGGCACCCCTGCAAGAACTTATTGAAAGACTCGTAAATAAATGATGTCCGCTTGTTTTCACAATGAAAAAAATATATTTTTTTTTAATAACTCAAAATTAAATTTTTGGCGTAGTTAAATTTTTGATTGAATGAAACAATTAAGTCAATAATTTTTATCATTTAATTAAAACTCAAACTAATCTTCATATTCTTATTTATATACTAAAACTTTGTTGCATTGTCCGGGTTTTTTTTTGCTTTTACCATTTACCTACTATATCTAATTTGAGCTTCGAATATAGTTTTTTTGTGATTCACTAATGTAGTAGAATGATCCCAACTCTTAGCTAATTTTATGCACTAATATTAATTTTAAATTTTATAAACACGGGAGACTTACCTTAAATACTGCGTGATTATTATAAAGCTATTATATTTTGTTTTGAATCCTATGATTAGATCTATAATTACATCCTTTTTGTAAATAAATTGTTATAAAGCAATCTATGACGAGTTTTGCACTCGTTGTATTTAATTATATACATTTTGCGCTATGTTTGTTGAACAATTGTTTACTTTTCTAATAAAACAATGCATTTTAATTTCATCTACATTTTATTTAATTTATAAACAGCCCCCTGCGTAAGTTTATAAGATATTTGCAGTTTTAAAAATTTGTTGTTTGTTTATTGAGTTTGATTAAAACTAAAGGTTTAGTAGGGGAGACTGGGGCGAAATGGCTCCAATTTTGTATTTTGGCCATAACTTTATTCTTAAAATTCCAATTTATACAAATTAGTGTCATTCGATAGATAATAGATTTTTCTAATTCATATACAGGTAACAACTTAAAAAATTAAACACGGAGGAAATTATTTTTTATTGAAAAAAAAAAGATTTTTTTAGACCATCTCGCCCCACGGGGTGAGATGGTCCTTAATTAGGGTGAATTGATCCTATGTTAAAATAATATTTAACATGTATATACATGTTTAAGACGGATACATTTTGCGTTGAGTATACAAAAAAAATTACAAAAAATTTCTTTTTTCAGTATAATTACTTGTAACTTATATTTTTTTATCTTAATGAAAAATAAAATTGGGAAGTATATCATATTTTAAACATAAAATAATTTTTTTTCAAAGTAGTTTTGTTTTTGAGTTTTTTTTATTTTACATTTTTTTTTAAGTTTTAAATGTTTATAGCTGGCTTACACAGTTAGATTTGAAAAAACGGTAAAAAGGCTTAAAAATCCCTAAGATGGCAGGTTTAAACTTTGAAGTAGCTCATAACATTTGACGATTTGTTGACCTGTGTTATAATTCCTACGTTGTAATGAACTAAATAAAAAAATTTTAAATTTGAAACTTGTTAGAAATGATTAGTAAAGTTTAGATATTCTAAGTTCGGCAAATTTGATAATCTATTAATTAAAAACTTAAAAGTCGGAGATTCGTAAGTATGTATTCCATGAGCGAAATAAAGCGCTTAATATTACCATTAAATTTTTAATTAATACTTGTATATTTTTTAATTGTTAAAGTCGATGTGATTTTAAAGTAAACATACCCATAGAGATTAAATTTGTATGAATGTGAAACCCAACAACGAAGGCAATCATTAATTTTATAAACTTTTTCCATTCCAAGGTATTTGAGCTTGGTGGAAATTTATGTTCATGTTATCAGGCTAATAAAAGAGGTATTATGTTTTAATATGCTAAGTTTCTTTACTTTGAGAAAACTATCAAAAAATTATTACGAAAAAGCTGTCCATTAGAAATATTTTTAATAAGAAAAATATCTAGATAACTTAAAATTTAAAATAGACATTTGGGTCATTATGCCAATTGATGTTGTTTTATTAATATTTCATCTAGCTTTTGCAATCTACACAAATCATTAAACGTTCGGCAAAGTTCTTTCTGCAAGATAAAAAGAACCTGTGTACAAGAGTTTCCTCCACACTTTTTTCTCCATTAGGGGACGGCTCTCCTATCAGGGCTTTCCCTATTTTAACTTTACAGCAGGCCCCACTAAGTTAAATGAAATTTAACACCGGCCGTTTTTAGGCTTAGGCTCTTAGAAAAATGGACGGCTTTGGGATTCGTTGGCGGTCACCCATCCGACTACTAACCAGGCTCAACGCTGCTTAACCTGAATTTAGAACTTAAAAACGTGAAACATGCTGCGCTCTAGGTCGTTCAAATAAACAACATAATAATCTACAATATAGCCTATCGAGTGTTTTTTTTCTGTTGAAACAGGGCCCACACACTGGCGGCAATCAAAAAATTGCCATATTTGACAAAATTAACTAATTTTTTGTCCTCGAAAACCCAATAAAAAAATTTGTTAATTAAAATTATAACTTAAATTTTTTATCTGAAATAATAATATAAATTTAGTATATCAAGCTCCAACATCATTTAGGTTATACAAAATATTTTACACCCTAGTATATAAATGGATAATACCTGTTTATGAAAGTTTATATCAATTAGCTCTTTTATATAAAACACCATGTTACAGAAGAAATAAATGAATGCTCGTAGAGTTTATGTGTGCTAGAAAACAATATACATGATGGCCTCATCTCTAAATTTTTTTTTAAATCATGCCTGGTACCAGGCACGATTCTAGACCCCTTTTTGCAATATTTTTTATGCTCATTTAACGTTTATGTTCATGTTTTATTTAATTTTTACCCTAATATTAATAACTAGTCATATATAACCAGTGTTTTTTCATATATATTCTTCCAAATTAGCATACTTATACATTTTGTTTTTATGATAATCAATCTTATTTTACTTTTTATTTTCTAAAATCCAAAGTTTTGTATAATTCATTTTTATCATTCATATAAATCATATTTTTAATTTTCATGCGCAATGATACCAAATGATAAAATTATACTTACAATTAATTCAAATCTTACATCCTTTTAAGCAATTGATTTCAATGAAAACAATTAATTTTAATTCACATATTCAATTTATAAACTCATTTTTTTTTAATTTAAGAATATAATAAATTACCATTAATTTGTTAAAAAATTTTGAACATGGATTCTATTGTTGTACATGTATATTTTTTGCCGTGACCGAAGGTCACGGCCAATTTTGCCGCCGAAGGCGGCAAAAAATTTTTTTCTCCCCCCCACGAGTTTTTTTTGCCCCCCTAAAATGGAAAAGCTAGAATCGGGCCTGCCTGGTACACACTACCATTGAAAAAATCGTCTAATTTGGGAAAATTGACTTATTTTGAGCCTCGAAAATCCTTAAATTATAAAAAATATATTTTATAATAAAATCATCTGTTAGATATTAAATATATCGAGCTCCAACATCAACATATAGGTTAAACAGAATATTATGCACCTCAAGATATAAAGGACACAATTTTTTACCGGATAAATGGAAATTGTGCTTGTCACGCACCTCATACGGCACGGGATAGATTTTATCTCGATTTTTTTAATGCACTAAAAATAAAATATATTTGTGAATTTAGAAAATTATGACACTGAAAGAAATAATCCCCAAGATGGCCTTATTCCTACATATTTTCGGGTTTCCGAAAATTTTTTCACCTTTGGTTTTTTTTAAATATATATTGAAAAGCATTTAACCAATAATCTTGCGACATGGAAATACCTTAAGAAAAAATTTAAAAAATTATACTATATCAAAAATTCTTGTAACTTATATTTTTTTATCTCTAATAATGAGAAATATAATTTTTAAATATATCAAGCTTTTACATCAACATTTAGTTTATACAGAATATTTATCACCCACAACTTATATAGGACGATATATTATCGGTATGAAATAAAAAAATTATTTCAATTTTGAAACTATTTGAATATAAAAAAATAGTTTTTTAAATTTTTTTTTAACATTTTTTCAAAAAAATTTCATATAAGGCTTACAAAGTATGATCAGAAAAACGGGAAACGAATTCAAAAATCCCCATGATGGCATGTCTGGTCTTAAAAACCTTATTAATTTTTTTCTCTTTTTATTTTAGGGCTGTTTTTACAATTATTTTTTACTTTTTATAATTATATATTCACAATATTTATAATTAGCTTTCACAATGACAAATTAAATTAATTGCATTGTCAAGCCTTTTACCTTTCATTTTTCTTTACCTTATTTATATATTATACTAAATATTGAATTAAATATCAACAAATGTTTTTTGTAATCTGCCGCCCCAAACTTCAGTCCGACTGATGAAATTTAAAAAAGTTTGATTAATTAAAAAATTTATAATTTTTGAGATGACATTATTCAAAAAACTAAGTATGCACTGGTATGGTTGAGTCGAATTTTATATATAAAAAATTAATTAAATTAAATGTAAGGCCATAATAATAATAAATCATAGAATTCTTGAAAGTTATAAAAAAATTGCAAGTTATATATCACAACTTTTAGAATTTATTTCGTTTTATGTAAGATTTAAGATTGTTTTTTAATTACATAGGTCAACAAAATTTATATAATTTTTAAGGTAATATACAATACACGATGGCCTTATCTCTAGTATTTTTCCGTTTTTTAGTTCATTCAACCCATCAGTTCAAAATTATCAATAAGTTACTGTTAAGTAGGGCAATACATGAAGTGCATAGGAAACGAGCGTACCCCAATTTTTTATCCTTCTATATCTTAGGGAGTCACGTGTCCTCAAATTTAAATATAATTGCAAATTATTCCGATTTATACTTTTTAATTGATTTAGCAAAATGTTGAAACAAATTGTTAAAAAATAAGATAGTTAATTTTATTTAAAATTTTCAACAAATTTAAAAAATTAACATAAAATATTGCAACAAGCACTTAAATTATGTCTCTAAATGTGGTTGATACAAAGTTTTATATATGGAAATAAAAACTTTCCATCACCATAATATCGTTTTGCAAGCATATGAATTAAGCATGGAAAAAATTAATGTCAAATATTTTTAAAATATTTTAAACATTATACTTCCCTAAAATAACAAAAATTATTCAAAAAAAAACTGCTAAAAATTTAAAATTTATCTAATGACAAGCATTAATAAATGTTATTTTCTTTGTAAATTAATTTACAAAAATTGATATATATTTAGCAAAAAGTTACACATTTATATAACTAGATATATTTCCCAAAATTAAAATTTGGATGTATATTATATGTTGTTGTTTTTAACCACACGCAGTGGTAAAACGGATTGATACCATGCAATCGAAGAAGATTCTACATTTCGTAAACACGATATCGTTAGAGCTATACATGTTATATATAGCAACTTGATATAAAAGGCCTCAACATATTTTCCAGAAAGTCATAGAAGAGTTTCTGGGGACCCCAAATTCACTTTAAAAATTAATATGCGTAATATATAATAAATTCAATAAATTTTTTATATCATTTAAATTAACATCATTGCTAATAGACAAAAAGTTTGAAACATTTTTTGTTCGCTTGTTCAAAAGATATTTTCAAATAAAGTGCTAAGGTCCCCAGCTTACCCGATCGCGGGTGAATATAAAAGTTAAATACAATGTGATAAAAAATCATTGAGGCCTGCAAATATTAATTTTTTAAGGGGATTAAGAACAAGATTTTAAAAAAAGAAAATTATCTTCTTTCAGCTTAGAAAAAGTTTAAAGGAGTCATGTTTTGTAATTTAAGTTTAAACATAATATTTTTGTCTAATTTAATGGATTTAAAAATGCAAAATAAAAAAATATATGTTTTTCAAATTGATTTATTGAATTAAACCTATAACGCTAGACTTATTATTTACCAACCATGATTTGTTTTACTAAAAGTTTCCATATTTTAGCTAGCCAAATAATTTCATCTGTAAACATCGGATTATAATAAAAATGCAAACAAGTACTTTTGGGGACCTAGAGATTCAAAATTTTAAACATATTTAATTTCAGCTAATTATCTATATTTAATTAGTGGTAAAAAAATTTAAATAAAGAGGAGTGCCCAAGCTTTTAAATAATAAATGTTTCACCAAATTATTTGAGAGCATTTTTTACTAGTAAAAAAGTTTAATGTTATTTAATTTCTGATTCCCAAAGCCACAAGAAGCTGTGACTACAGGGAAAAATTTGGAGCAAAAAATTAGGTAAATAGTAACAATCAGGCCTTATGAAAGTACAAATGCTTGGTTTGTAATGACTTGACCTAATCTAAATTATTGACTTGTAAATTATAGAACTTAAACTAGTTAATTTTGTTATAATTTGTGCCCTATATTGGTTGTAAATCAGATCGAGTAACAAATTGCAAAAACAGAATTTGTTGTAATAAAATTTATTTTATGTCAGGGCGCGTTCAGACTCATTTCAAATTTTTGAAATTTTATTTTTTTTTAAATTTTTTAAAAACTTTTCTCTCAGAAAAACTATTTAAATGCTAATAACCAAAAATGGCGACTTTTTGTAAAAAAGCGTTCAATGTCAAAAGGTGAAAATTTTAAAATTTTTTAAAAAAAACGAACTGAGTCTGAACTCACCCTCATAACGGTATTAGAAAAAAAAAAGATTTTTAGATATAGGTTTACAATCCATTATACATTTTTTTCCTTTGTGTAATCTTTTTGAGTACTTAAAACCTAGCATAAAAAACCTGGGCAAAATACTTTTTTGTGTGGTTGTTTTATATAAATTATATAAATTTTTGACAATATTTTTGCCATATAATGGAGCAATAAGTTTACACAAAGTTATGCGGTATATCACTTTAATGCTGTTAGCAGAGCCATATGATTTAATTAAGCACTAGGCGTGACAATGTTTATCCACGGTCCATTATGGCCAATTAAGGTTTGATCACGGAAAGAACCATAAATAATATCTTGTATATTTAACGAAAACGGGATATAGTTGTTTAATTGTGCTGCCTGCTAATGTCCTCATGGAAGAACATGATGCCTGCGAAAGATTTTCAGGTTAAATAACGGCCGCTAATACAATCATTTCCATTTTTTTAAAAAAGTGCTGTAAAGTCTCTCTTGCCATTAATTTTTTTCGACCAAACAAATCGATACATCCTAAGTTTGCCATATGGTTCGAACCCGCGCATAGGAATCTTTTTTCCTGGTAATTAGAACACATGTGTAACCACTTTGAAGCTGCTGTTTGGCCTACTAAGGCAGTAGGCCCTAAATGATGTGCATAAAGTGAGAGCCTAGGCTAAAAACTTAGGTCGCCGGTCAAAGTCCTAAACGAGTGTGACGCCCCTCTATGGGGAAAGGTATGGGGTAACCTCAAACCCAATTGTTTTTTACCCATGGCGCTAAATAATTTTTCGCAACCACAACGGCATAAAAAAGCTGTTTTATTTTTTGTTGAAATTTTTGAAAAATTTATTGTATTAATTTTTATTTTGCAAAACAAAAACTTTAAACACGCCCTAATTAAAAGCATTATTGGCTGATACGCTATCCCTACCGCCCCTCGCCTCAGAGCTATGACAGTTTTTCACCTGAAAAAATATGAAACGTAATTTATATGCAAATTATTTATATATAAAAAATCTTAATTAATAATTCTCAGGATTTTTCAAGGTTTAGGCCCGCCCCGTTAATGAATATTTCTTGTGTATGTTTTTTAATTACTAGATTATGGAAAATATAAAATCGGTAACACCATATTTTAGCTATATCGTCTATGTCGTTTTGCCAACCTAGAGTACCAATTTTTTCCCTAGTATATATTTTTATCGTTGTAAATTTTATAATAATTGATTTTGATTAAAAAAACAAGGTACAATTAAACAACTATAAAATGTTTAATAGAAATTTTTATTAAATGCAGAGAGCAAAAAACCTATGTGTTTTAGTGTGAAATTTTGGCAAAATCAATTATAGGATTATTACATTTCTTCACAGAGGCCATGGAAAACCATCCCCATTTCCTCATAAAATTATTTTTTTTTCTAAATATTAGATAAGTTTGAACGCCCCATTTAGCATTGACCTTTATTATTTTATTAATTGAGGTGCTCAATCAATCAGTTGTTTTTTGGCGTTAAATAGTAGTGAGCTCACATGGCCGTAGTGTTAATTTTTTAAGGTGGGCTCAATAATGGGACAGCTATTTGCAGAACTAAATTGGCTTATTACCTAAGAGACTATGGTTTAAAGTGTCTATTAACTATGTTTTAAATAAATATTTAAACCATTAACGTTTTAAAAGTCTTTCAACTTGCATAACTTAATCAAACATTTTGTTAGCTCGAAATTCTGTATTAAACCTGGTTATCTTTTTTGGCTATTTTGCCCACTCCTGCTAAACATAGCCCCTTTTGCTTACATTACCTGGCAAGATATAAAATCTAGATAAAGTTTAGAGACATTAGTAAAATACATTTTTTGGATTCGAGTGGAACACCAGTATACCCAAGCTAGACATATAGTTTTAACATAAAGGTTTAAATATCTCCATAAACATAATCTCAGAGTCATCTCTTAGACTGTAGGCGTTCACTGCATGGCCTTTAGTTAAAATGAAATAATTATTAATAAATGCTTGTAGACTAATCGTCCAATAAAGTCTGTAAATGTTTTTGCAACATTTGCACGTAATAGCAAAACTGCTAAAAAGGGAGAGATAAAATCAATCACATAAATAATTTAACAAATTTTATATAGCCTTAGTTAAACACATACATGCCCTTTAGAAATGAGCAAAATAACAAAAATACTAATCGTAAAAGCGTGGCGTAGGGGGGGGGGGTTTCGTCTAATCTTATTAGCGGGACCCGAACCAATAGGTTTAAGGACTTAGTCAGATAATGATGAAAAATGGTGTAATTACAAAAACGCTTAAGTCAAATTCTGTTTTTTTTCGGTCCTTATTTTTGTTGACAAATGCGGTCTATAAAAAAAAATACAAAATATTTAAGTACGTCAGAGATTTGTGGAAGTGTAAAAACCTCGTGAGGTATAATATAATCGATTCAAAACAATTTGTTAATTATCAGAGTTATTTTAAAATGGGATTATTGCGTCAAATCGTTTTGATATTCGAAAGATATCGGAAAGTTGATCTGAGTCAATTTGCCTGATGGATCAATAAAGTCCGTGATATAATGATACTGGCTTAAAATGTCAAAATATTAGAACCTACTTAGGAGGAAAGAAGACTAAACAATAAACAAACACACTTCAAAAAAATACCATAAATTGTATAAAATAATTAAAAATTTTTTAGGAAGAAAACATTACCAAACAAATTTTAGGTTAAATAAAAAAAGAAACACTGATATACAAATAAAGAATGAAAAAAAAATAATTTATATTTTATTTCAAATAAATCATTTCTGTGTTTTATCACACAAAAAAAAAACAAATAAAAAAATTGTTTTTGGGGGAAATAATTTTAAGAAAACTAAATTTTAAAGTCATCTTCTTTTCACTCACTTTCACCTATTATTTAAAAAAACAGCTTTTTTCCTAATATTTTTAAATAATTTTTATTTTAGATATTTAATAAGGTAAGAATGAAATCTAATTTTTTAAACTTTCATGTCTTACCTTCGATTTTATGGCTACTATTGATCGGTCATTGCCCTTTTACAGCGGGGAGAACTGTTGTCGCACATCATCCAGAAACGACCCTAAATGACATTGCAGATCAAATTATCCACTCCCATGATAATGTTTTGGACTCCAAACATCCGGACCAGGGCGCAGATGACGATGAAATTGTGCGCGATGACTCGTTCCTAAAAGGTATCCTGCTAGAGGGCCGAAACGTTTCTAACCCATTTTTGGAACTATATCTACCCGAGGATGAAACTTTTGGCCATGCCGTTAATGTTGCTGAGCCGTCCATGAAAAAGCGCGTGTTTTATTCAGCCGATTGGACACCCTTTGCACTGACCGGTAAAAGTCCTCGCGGTTATAACGGCAAGACCGGTCAACCGAGTAGCAGCAGCGCTATCGTGTCAGTCCCACGTGCAGACCAATCTCGCGTGGAACCACTTGATGAGCCAGGTAGTATTACATTTCGGCGTCGAGTCAATAGTTTGCTACCTCAAGCGGCACCCCGTCTCCCCTTTGGATCGTACGGTTGGCGCCCGGGAGGCCGTAAAAGATCCGAGGAGAATACGGGTCGTTTAGTTTTGGATAAATTCGAAGATTCTGCTAATTATGATGGCGATTCCGGCCCTGACCTTAACTCCGAAAATGAAGGTGATGTTGACCAGCCTACCCTTGACAATAACATGGATTTCCTCGGTAGTAGTAATACCTTGCAGGTAAAACGGGCTCGAAATTTGTTACTCAACAATTTTCTGGCCAAGAAACATCGTTCGCGTGGTTGGGGCAAGGAGCCCGACAACAAGAATCTCAATGTGATGGCAAATTATAGGCGTGTAGTGATTGTACCCCAAATTATAGATTTTAACGAGCCGTTGTTACCCCTGCATCTTGAGGCAGCCCTCAAGGACCGGTTCTCAAAAAGGACCCGAGAAAGTAACGGGCGTCGAGTCATTGTGAATCCCAAAAATCAAAATTACTTTACTAACCTTGAGCTTGACCCGTACCGTTTTCAGGCACGTTCGCTTGCCACTCAAGCCTACATTAATTTTCTCAAGCTTCGAAATTGGTCGGAAATGTTGAGGGCCCGGAAAGGTGCTTGGAAAAAGAGAATCGTGTAATTTATTAATAAGGACATATAAAATTAAACGCTTTCAACTATTTTTTATCAGTTATGTTTTTTACTGAAGCTGTTACTTTTTATGAATTTTTTTTTCTTTTAAAAAACCAACCATATAGAACTAATATTGTATTAGCTAATACTACAAACATTATTACTATAATTTTTTATGTACAAGAAAATTATGAATTTACGAGTTAAATACCAACCTTATACTCAAATAACTTAAACGCTTTAAATATCATGGCATCTTCTAGAATTACTAAATAACTTCATTTTATTGTCCAAAAATTAAAAATTAAATAATTCGCATTAATAGTTAACAATTTGCCCCCTCCCCCAATAAATTTGTTGTTTTACTTTTCTCATTTGTTTATTTCTTTAATTTCTCAATGTATAATGTATACTAAATAATAAAAGTAAAATATCTACTGGGTTTACACTAATCTATACATAGCTTAATTAGATTTAATTCCAAATAAGCCGTGCAAAAACCTTAAAACTCTATTCAGGTCTGTGTCAGGCCCGTATGAATTAATAAGAACTTTTTATAATCAATTTTTTTCGCTTAAATCAGATACAGCACAAAAAACTGTTTTTGTTAGTTTTGATAAAATTATGTTTATAAACTAATGACTGTAAAACGAAAATTAATAAGTTTTAGTTAGGTTCATGATGCAGAATATTACATACATTGTTAGAAGGCTATCAATAAAAATGTTTTTAGGTTTGATCACATAGCGAAACAAAAAACAAATCTTTTACAAGTCACGGTTTAGCTTATTTATTCTCACCCTAAGCGATTTCACATTATTCTATATAAACGTTTATGAGATTAATAACGCGAATGCTAGGAAGAGAAATTTGTAACCAGGTTCATACGGACCCCAATTTTATACCTCTTTAACTCTAAGAGTTTTAAGGCTATAAACTTAGTTTTTATTATTCCTTTTAAGATAAATATGTGCTCTTTAATTATAAACTAAAAAAATTTTATTAATGTTGTAAATTTTAATTAACACAAAGTAAAAAAAATTGGAATTTTTCTATATCATATTAAATAAATCTTGTAAATCATTATTATTGATTAATTCGTGTTTTTAGGTTGAACATTATAAGAAAGATTCATGTAAAAAATAATAAAGAATATTTTTGGCTATTTTAAAAACTAGATATTTAAAGAAAAATAACGTATTTATATTAAAAACAGATATCTTTTATATACCTAATATGTAAAACTATTATGAAAGAATACCTAGAAAATGATGTTGCAAGTTTTTTTTAATTTACATTAAAGCATTATTGGTTTTCAATATTGAAATTGACCATATGGGGTCTATAAGATCCTAATAGAATTTCTAATTTCGATGAATTTTTTTTTATTAAATTTAGTAAATTTTGATTACTAGTTATGTTTATTATATATTTTAGAATAAAGTCGCAAAAATTTGCATTAGGTTTGCTGGGGTCTATATGGACCCTGGTGCTAATCGCGGTTTTATAAAATAGAATTTTTGTGATTTTTTTTATAATAATTATAATTGCAATTTGTGTGATGGGCAAATTTTCGATACTTATTTTGAAACAGTAAAAACAAATTATTGTGGTTAATTTGATGTCATTTAATTGCCTATATATATTTCATTTATTTAAATTATTAATACGGGGCTGTTTAAACAATTTTTAATTAAAAAAATTAATGTTTTACATTTACCAATATTTATTCAAAGAAATCTATAGATGTGCAACCAAATAAAAAATTTAAGTCAGCTCTTTTACTTTTTTTTTATAATATTAGCACTTTGAGGTCTATATGGGCTCCTGGACATCTTAAATTATGAATAACTTTAAAATATGATATATTATACGTCAAAACTTAATGACCTTTTTCTTAATTATAAAATAAACAAAATCAGTAATTAAAATTTGGTCTAGGTTGAATAACATTCATATAAAAATTAGAATGAACCACATATCGTCAATTTAAAGTTGAAAATTATGATATTGCCTTGCAAATTTAAATTAAAAAAATTACAACCGTATTTTATAGGTTTAGTAGTTTTAGATTGTGAGTATATAAAATGTTTGTTTAAATAATAATTTTATAAATAAATTTTTTTTCTAAAAAAAAATAACTTTAAAGGTGAATAGTAGTTAGAATAATAATTTAATTCATAATATTTTTATTCTTTCTTAAAATGTTTTTTAAGCCTAAAAAAAATTTAATTAGTAAATTAGATGCTAGTATATGGGCAAGATTTATTTGTAATAGAAAAATGAAATCTCTATTTATTAGATTTTTTTCTAATTTGTGTAAAATAAAATTTACTCTAACGAAAACTTATTTTAGTTAAAAATAATAGAATACGTATTTTTCTTTGAAATAACAAATACATAAAGCTCATAACTTAAAATTCTCAATTATAGAGGTTTAAAACTGGGATTCCTACGGGCCCCACTTTAGCATTGGTGTTACAATTTTCTAACCCTAGCATTCTCGGGTTAAGTGTTGAAATTAAGGTAATCACATAACCCATCCTATAATGTTGTGATTTATTAAACGTATGTATTGGCGGTTAAAACCCTTGAAATAAAGTAAAATTAGGGTACATACTGACCCCTGTGTAGTATTTATGTCACAAATTTCTTACGATGGTAAAAGTTAGTGACTTACATAAGCTAGCAAGTTACCCTGTAAATTATACCATTCCGCCTACCTATACTTCTTTGTGTTTTTCACATATTTAATAAAAACAAATGTAGGAATAATCTGATGTGAAAATGGATTTGATAAATACACTTTAAAAAAAATTAATATAAGTTAGGATAATATTCAAATATTTTATTCCATTAATATATACGAATATGAATTAGACTGAACATGGTATGGTTAAACTATATTTATTATTAAACTAATATATATATTCTGTTTAAAAACTAAAACTTCTTTTATATAAAAAACTATTTCTGGAAGTTTTGATGACACAGCTGAATTAAGCACATCAGTCTATCAATTTTCTATTATAATCCATTAGTTGTACGGGCTACGACACCTCCCTTTTTCAGGGGGCTTCGTACCTGTCGTAGTCTCCTGACTTATACAATTAGATGATTGCGGAAGATAGTTTTTGAATATGAACCAGAAATAGGTTTTGAATAATTGGGGATTTCGACTATCGTAATTGACTTGGTTAGACTGTTGAGATTGTGGGTTACTATTGTACGGGTGTTAAACTTTGCTGGTCTCTTGTTCCGTTTTTTAAAGTTATGTCACCTCTCCTTGTGTGCGGCCTGCGTAGGTCGGGTTCTGTGTACAGGTGGTTTACCATCAGTTGTTATAATTAATTTTCTTACGCTCCACTACGATGTGCCTAGCATCAGACGGAACTTTTATTGCGCGACCACCTTCTTTTCCATCAGTTTGCAAAGCCTTGATTTTGTTGTTGAGGTGTGATCTCCTTTATGTTTGATAAACGTTTGGTTGATATCTGTGTATAAGAATTATTGTTGGTTTGGTGTTTGAGTAAAGTGATATTTAATTGTGGATTATTTGAGTGTTTACCAGTTAATAGTACCGATTTAGCATATTATGAGTTCCAATTTAGTTCGTGCCGATGTTATTAGGAAATCAATGATCAGTTCGTAAATGGGGGGAAGGGGGTGGAGAAGCAATTATGTGATCAGTAGATATCTTTTTTTTTGCCTTTAGAAAATTACGCATGGGAATATGTTAAGTATAGAGTGTGTCTCATTGTCAAGCAGGCCCGATTCTAGCTTTTCCATTTTAGGGGGGCAAAAAAAACTCGTGTGGGGGCAGAAATTTTTTGCTGCCTTCGAAGGCAAATTATTGTGACCTTCGGTCACGGCAAATATACATGTACAAAAATAGAATCCATGTTCAAAATCTTTAACAAATTAATAGTAATTTATTATGTTCTTAAATTAAAAAAAAAATGAGTTTATAAATGGAGTATGTGAATTAAAATTAATTGTTTTCACTAAAATCAATTGGTTAAAAGATATGAGATTTAAATTAATTGTAAGTATAATTTTATCATTTGGTCTCATTGCGCATTAAAATTAAAAAATATGATATATATGAATGATAAAAATGAATTATATAAAACTTTTTCGATTTAAAAAAGAAAAGTGGAAATAAGATTTGATTATCATGAAAACAAATGTATAAGTATGCTAATTCTGAAGAATATATATGAAAAAACACTGGTTATATATAACTAGTTATTAATATTAGGGAAAAATTTAATAAAACATGAACATAAACGTTAAATGCGCATAAAAAAGTCCTTGCAACCATGTTAAAATAGTAAGCAATAATTAGCTGATTATGAGCAGTGTATTGTATTGATCAATCTATTATATCTTAGAGGATTTTAATTAAATTCCAATATTCATCAAAATTCAACGCCCCTAGTTAATGATTTTTCGTGTTCTAAAAGAACCAAATCACCTTTAAGCAGGTCACTACTTGTCAGCCGTTATTATTCTTAAAGAAGAAAATGTGGCCTCACAACTCGACGCTGGAAGAGCCAATTAACAAACTTATAGGAAAATGTTAAATAGATTAGAAAACGCATCATTGTAATCATAAAAAATTTAACAAAATCAATAGGAACACATTCTCTGTAACTATTAAGTTTTATTAAAAAATTTTTGGCTACGTCAATTTCTTTAAATAATAAATTTTTATCAATATTACTTATTTTTAAAAGAGGCTCTATTTTATTTATATCTAAAATAAAGGTTAATCAAATATATAAAGGGAATCTAAAGATTTTAAACAACTATTATCGGTAAAAAAATGTATTATCAAAATATAAATAAATCAATAATATTAAAATAAATACTTTTTTCATCATTATTATTTAAAATATTTTAAACTTATGAGTAGAAAATAAATAAAAATCAGAAAAATCTTTAGGTTTAGTTTTTCTTTATCCATAGATAAATTATTGTCATTTAAAAAAATATTAATATCAAAACAATTTTTAAATAAATCTTCAAATGTATTTTTATTTCTTAATTGTTAATTTCTAACAAACAATGGTGTATTAAATAAGAAGTTTTAAAAATATAAATCGTTCTGCATTGAAATTGATCTATAATTATTTTTAATAAATAAAATAATTTTTCAATTTAATACAAAAAAATAAATAGATGATTATAAATATGGACAAAAAACCCCGATTCGGCCCTGTGACCTGAAGATATAAATTTTTTTTTATTTTTAATTTTAAAAGAGTATTAAATATATCTGTGTAATTTAAAAAAAAACAATGGGCAGGTAGTGACCACACCACCAATGGGGGCAACAGCCGGGTATTGTCCCGCATTCACTAACTACCTTGATTGCATCATGTTGAAAAAATTTATGAAGGGAAGAAAAATTATCAAAAAAATCTTTCCTTCACTTAAAATAGGACAATCTTTTACAACAAGATGCAATCGGTGGTTAAAGCAGTGAATATACGGGACATGGTGTCCAGCTATTTTGCTTAGAAATACTTGAACACCATTTTTTCCCGGGCATTACGTTGGCCCCATCGTAGCATTGTGCGATCAGGTTCTTTGGTTCTAGATTATATTCTAACAAAAGATTGTTGTTAACTGAGAGAAATTTCTTAGGCATCAGATTTCATGAATTGTTTCACAAATATAAAGCTTTCTGTAAAATCAAATTCTTTCTATATATTTCTGTTAGTTTGAACTCTTGCGGATGAGAAGTATTAATGAATAAAAACACTTAAAAAAAAAAGTAAATATTTTTAAGATAATATTTTTAAATATTTTTGACGGAGCAAATTTAATTATATTATGTGGAAGAAATAAAAATTAAATATGTATTTTTTGGGGGGGAAAAATTCAATTTTTTTTGGGGGGCAAACATAAAATTACTATGTATTTTGGGGGGGGGAAATTCACATTATTTTGGGATGGGGGCAAAAAACTTTTGGGGGCACTGCCCCCCCAAAAGGGGTCTAGAATCGTGCCTGCCTCAGGGCTGAGTCGAGATTCGTTTTTCAGTCATTTTATTTTCAACTTTTAGACCGTTAATATTACAAAAGTTCAGCTTAATAAATTCAAGGTTAGCCAAAATTTGATGTGATTAAGTATTTCAAACCTCCTGAAATTCGTTCTAAGGAATGGTGGGCTTCCAGCAAAGTTCAAGAAAACTCTTCCTAAGATAAAGATCCCTATATATACTAAGCTAAGATTTTAGACTGAGTGTATGGTACGGTCAAACTATTGTAGTCGCATCTATTCAACTAGATAACCTAGTGGCTCGACCATTAGTATCTAGAATTCTTCTACATATTGAATAATACATCTCACTGTTTAAACTCTAAAACTTCTTATTATTATACAAAACTATTTCTGCACCTTAGCCGTGATGACACAGCTGAATTCAGCACATCAGAGCCTCCGTCAATTTTCTAGCATAGTCCATGAGTTAAAACAACAACAACAATAAGTTAAATGCTTGTATTCGTATAAAATCGCCTCTCCATTTCTTTAAAGTATATAGTTATCTCCGTACGTCCTTAATCGAATAACGCGCATGCATTACGTTTATAGACTTAACAAAACATATGGTATTTAGAGATACAATAAAAATGAATGCAACACTCACATCAATTATAGGTAGAACTTAATAAGTCAATATATATTGAAGAAACATGGTGAAATGAATCCAACGGTTATTATTGTTTTTTCCAGTGGTAATATAAGGGAACTGTCACTTATTTATTTTTATTCCTTAACTACTACATGTCCTTAAAAATTTATGATGTCGTAAAATTAAGTAATAAAAGTGAACGCATAAAGGTGATTTTATGATATCAGACATCTAAAATTTTAGTTTATTGGTGCAATTTAAAATTTGGCTACAGATTTTTAGATATATCAAAACTGGGTGTCACCATATTAATATATTTTAATAATATTTAAAACTATCTCCAAATAATTCGAGGTGTAGGATTTTTTCTAAGGAGGGGTGAGGAATGAATTATTATAGGTAGGATTTAGTTTGGGGAAACAAAGGGTCGGGTAAGTTGTCATTTAGGCCTAATTTTAAATGCATTTTTTCGTTTCACAAGAAGATAATTTAGCAAGGGGTGGGTGGAGAGAGAGAAAGAAAGAGTGGTGGGGGGAGGGGTGGGAGGGATAGACTAATAGCACCATAAATATGAATACAAAAGCGTATATGTAATATCCATTCATTAGGCTTTAAGTAAGACTTAAGAAAGTGTTAACCCGCGAGTAGCACAGTGGGGTCAATATGGACCCCAGCACATTATGAATTTTAAATTTCTTTAAAAATATTATATATTAAGGGTCAAATTTGTGACTTTTTTCTTAAAATATAATAAACAAAATTAGTACTTAAAATTTGTTTAGAAATTAGAAATTATATTGTGACCGTATGGACCTTGCACTCTTAATTTCACAAATGGAAACCATGATATTGCCTCTATGGAAATTTAAACTAATAAAATTGCAACCTTATTCTAGGTGTTTTTTTTAAATAGTTTACATATTAAATATATAAAATGTTTGTATTGTGTAATAATTATAAGAATTATTTTTTTTTCTTTATAAAATATCTAGTTTTAAAGGTAAATAATAGCCAAATATAATTTTTACTTAAATATTATTTTTTATAAATTTTTCTAAAAATTTTCCACTAGACCTAATTAAAAACACCATTTGTTCAATGATATTGATATATTTAGTTTAATGACAAGATTTATCTAATAGATAATAGAAAAATAAAAAATTCTTATTTTTCAGATTTTTATCATGTGTAAATAAAATTTACAATTTACATTAATAATAACCTATATTAATTAGTAATTAAAGAGCACCTATTTTTCTTCAAATTAATAAAAATTAAGCTTAAAGTTATTAAACTCTTTTATAGAGGTTTATAATTGGGGTCCGAATGGACCTTGCCATAGCATTTGCGTTACAAATTTCTCACCCTACCATTCGCTGTTTAGTTAAATAAAACTAGTAATTAAAATATGGTTTAAAATTTATAACAAAAATTGTTGAGAAATTTAATTACCATAAGGTTCCGTATAGACCCTACATGATCAATTTCAAGGTTAAAATCAAACAATAAACAATTTTAATTAAAAAAATTCTATCTTATTTTTTATAGAATCTTTGGTAATAGTTTTATTTAATAAGTATACATAAGGTTTGTTTTACTATAATATTTGAGTTATTTTTTTCTCTAGCTATCTAATTTCTTAAGCGTCAAGTAAAATATAATTTTATTGTTTTGTAATACATTTTACATAAATTTTTTTTATAGACCTAAAAACACAATTTAATTAATAATATTGATATATTTAGTTTATAGAAAAGATTTATGTATGGACAAATAAAAAACTTATTTTTGAATTTTTTTTAACTTTGTGTAAAAAAAACTAAACATACATTAATAATAAATTATATTAGTTTATAATAAAATTGCCCGTATTTTTATAAATAACAAATTAATTAAGTTTATAACATTAAACCCTTATAAATTGTAGATTAAATTGGGTTCTGTAACCTTGTAACATGTTAATTAATAAATATGGCGTCTTTAGACTCATTAAAAAATTTTAAAAATTTAAAATTTTCTGTGTGCTTTAAAAATATAATTTTAATCATATTACATTATCTCTAAATCTATGATCAATAAATAAATTTGTTAGAACATTAACAACAAAAGTCTTATATTTTTTTTTAATTTATTAAATATGTGAAAAAGTCATAGCCATAGCATAATAAGATAGGGCTCAATAATTCGTTCATATAATCATATTGTTATTTTTTATTGTGCGATAAAATTTAGAGTGTTGTTATTATGTCTGTCCTAATGCAATCAAGAAATCTTTCAAACAATAAAACCAATGATTTGGACTTTATTTGGGATGATTTAAGAGAAGGTCTTAGACATATATATTCTCAAAAAACAATGACGAAGCAAAGATATATAGAATTATATACGTAATTTTATTCAAAATATTTATTTAATTAGACATGTTTATAATTATTGTACAAGTGTACAACACAATGTTAATGCAAGCCACATTAATGCCTTTACTTCAAATTATCATATTCATTCAAAAAATTCAAAAATTAAGAAACCTATGGTGTCAACTAGTGGCGCTCAATTTGTTGGCTTAGAGTTGTATAAAAGATTAAAAGAATTTCTAAGAAGTCATTTAATTACCATCCTAGAAGTTAGTTTTAAACATTGTCATTATTTATTTTATGCTATAATCTAATTTTGTTTTTAGAAAACTAAGAAAAATATGGATGAGAGTTTTCTTGCATTTTATGTTAAACAATGGGAAGATTACTATTTTTCAAGTGATGTTCTTAATGGAATATGTGCTTATATAAATAGACATTGGGTTAAGAGAGAATGTGACGAGGGCAGGAAGGGTATTTATGAGGTATACAACTTGGCTTTGGTTATGTGGAGAGAGTGTCTTTTTAAGCCATTGCATAATCAAGTAATATCTTTTGAATATCTCATTTGCTTCAACTAATATTTGTAGATTGGAGGTTTTTAATTGTTATTTAGGTAGTTTTAACAATTTTACTTTATTTAATTAACAAAAGTTTTTCTACATATTTGTTTAGAGTTTGAATATTTCAGCTTCTAAATATTTTTATATAGGTCACAAATGCTGTGTTAAAGCTTATAGAAAGAGAAAGGAATGGTGAAACAATAAATACTTCTATAATTAATGGTGTACTAAAAAGCTATGGTAATTGTTTATATATATTGATTATTTTAAAATTTACATTTGCTTTTTAATATAAAAGTTCATATTTTTTTAAACAAATTGACATTTAATTTTTAGTCTTTGGACCATTATTTTGATTAAGCCATGATAAATTTGTATTTGTTAAAAAATATTAAACGTGACATTTGATTGACTTAAAAACTAGATAATTAAAAATAACCATATAAATTGGTAATGCATTTCAAAATTATCTTTAAAAATAAATTTTGCTGCAAATTAAAAAATTTCAACAATTTAAAATATTTTTTAAGTAATTCATTTGATTGTGTTAATATTATTTTCAAAAATTCTTTTTTAGGCAATTATTGCTTCTTTTTTTCTATGGTAATTTTTAATTTATAAAACTTAATTATTTATTTTTACCATTTTATAACTTGTTACAAAGTTATGAGAAAGAACATTAAACAAAATAATATGGTAATAAATGGTTTTTTGGCCTAATATAATTCTTAAAATATTATTGTTTTTTGCAATTTTTTAAGCAAAATTTATATTGCATCAGATGTTTAGATTTAATGCACATTTTTGAATAATAAATATTTCACTTGATATCTCACTGTATGCAGTATTTGGCAAGTGACATTCTGTATATAAAATAAATTTTACTGTAAAGAACGGAACCCTTACCTTTACACTCTCAAATCTTTTATTGTTTTGGATTATTAATTTTTTTTAATGTTTTATTTATTTAGATTAAATAGATATTGCTATCTAAATTTTGTATAATTAAATATTTTAATCTTTGTTTTTCAATGTCTTAAAAGAAAAACATAAACTTCCCAACATTGTATCAAATCATTTGTTTAATATGAGTTAATTCATCCTTAAAAATATTTTTAGTTGAAATTGGTGGGAATGACGTATCACCAGACAATGACCCAATGTTTGTTTGCCCAGTAACTATTATACAATCTAATGATATTGTAATTATATTATATTAAAGTATTGTTTTTATGGTAATTAAAATATTTAAATTGCAAATTTTTTTATGTCACTTTTATCCCAAGATAATAAGCTATTGTAAATTTTGAAGTTAGCAAAACATAGTTTCCTTGTTCCATTTAAAATATTATAACACGTAGGCTTATCTAACTTTATAATCAGACATTAGTCAATGTTGTTTATATTTATTGTTTATGCGCCTATATGTATAGATTTGTAAACAAATTATAAACTTAGAAATTTAAATAATTCTTGTGCAACAATTAATTTAGTTGTCTGTAAAACATCGGCTAAAGCTTTTATTTAAAAATTATTTAAAATTTACTTTTGTCAAATAATTAGTTGTATTTTTACCATTTAATTATAGAAGCCTCTTTCCTCAGCTTCCATCATTCTAAATCAACCGGCCTCAAAACTTACTTGTAATAAGTCTTGCCAAGGCGATATAACAAGCACTTCATCTATTTCTATGTTAAAACAGTCTAGCAAATTACTTAAAAATTCTCGACAACTTTCTTTGGGTAAGCGTATATGTATATCTAACTTTTCTATTATGCAGTCAACAAATTTTTAATATATATATATAAGGTAATTTATGAGATAAACTTGCTCCCTTAGTGATTTTCAAATCCATGAATTTTTTCTTGTCATTTTTTTTATGAGCCAGCTTTAAACATTAAAAATTTATGAAAAATCGAAATAAAAACAAACGAGAATTTAAAAACTAAAAAGTAATAAAAAATATTTATTAGCTAACTATTAATTTTAATTTTATTCCATTTATATGTTATTAAAAAATATATTTTGTATAGCAATATCATTATAGATTAAAAATTAAAGATAGCAATATCATTATAGATTAAAAATTAAAGTTACAGCCGATTTTTCACAGGAATACAATTATTGAGATTTTTTCCCTTTAGGATTTTTGAAGTCTTAAAATCAGTCAATTTTCACTGTTAAAACGTGAAAAACCTTTGAGGTAAGGCAAAGGAGATCAATTTAAAGACCTCGGACATTCATTAATTTGATGAACATGTGTTATATGTTAAACA
The DNA here is from genome assembly GCA_030555515.1 of Acutogordius australiensis. Taxonomy (NCBI): domain Eukaryota; kingdom Metazoa; phylum Nematomorpha; class Gordioida; order Gordea; family Gordiidae; genus Acutogordius; species Acutogordius australiensis. The sequence goes on from CM060244.1 coordinate 19,538,352, forward strand.
TTTGAATTTAAAACTGAGAATTTGAACTTAAATTTAGTTAATGCATCAATTTACACAATTTGATGTAATCATCTATTTAGGTTGAGTTATTTTTTATATTTATATACAGGTAATATTGGCGAAACTAATGAACCACCTAATAGCAACTTAATGGAAGAAGGTGCAACATACAGTAGTCCAATTGAAATTAGCAGCAATAATAATAATAACCTCAACGACCCTAGCTATTGTAGCCCTGATCGGAGCTCAACTGATATGGAATTCACTGACGCTGTTGGCAATGAAAGGTACCATTGTTTGTGGTATTTTAAATATTCTGTTCCGGTTAAGTTTTAGGTTAATTTTATATTTTATAAAATAGCTTGTCCAAAAAGTTTCTCCAAATTGTAAATTTAATACATATAAACATCATTTCTGGCAAATTTTTATATGCAAAAATTTTGCAATTGGCTTTATTCAATAAAATATATACATGTAATTTCTATTCTCCAAGATTTTTTTTTAATAAATTTAGATTTTACTTTTAGCCTTAATAACGATTATAATATGTTGTACTGTATCAAATTTATTAATTAAATTATTTGTTTTTCTGTTCTATGAATTTAACACATAGATTACCCACCGATACATCCATCCCACTTTCCGAAAATCCAGAGATTTTTCATAACAGTCAGAATGCTAGCAATTTCGATGATGACGACAATGATAATTCCAACAATTTACCTAGTTCATCTTACCACAATTTTTTTCAAGGTCCAAAAAATTCTACGAACGCCGTCTCGAAGCAAACTCGTCCAAATTTAGCCAATTTTGCACCGATTAATACCAATACTTTGAATGTCGACATTGCAGACCCTCAAATAGATCAGCTCAATGACCCTGGCGAAATCATTGGGGCCCCGCCGTCGCCCCCATACCAAACTTCAACTTCGACTTTTAACCCAACTAACAACTCTAATAACAATAGTTATAACGCTACAAGTTATTACCCTATCGGTTCGGGTTTGCTCTCTGTCTACAAATTTTTTTTTGAACGTCATTTTTTGGATGATACTGAGCGTTATTACAAGCGTGAAAGTAGCGAATTCTTGCGAAAAAACCCCATCACCGAATACATGAAAAAGGTATTTTTTTATTATAAATTTCAACAATATTTTTTTGTGATTATATTATCCTTTCAAAATTTGCCGTAATATAAGATTAATATTAATAACCTAGTTTTGTGAAATTTTCTGTCTCAAATGGTAATTGCTTACACCTATTATGTCTCGTCTTTTTTCCACTCTTTTTTCCTCTTTTCATGTGACTCTTTTGGACCTGCTATAAACACTCAAAAATCGCAAAATTTCAACTATTTACTACTTCGTGACTAAAAAAAATGTAAAATTAAATGCTTATTGATTTGGGAAAATAAAAAAGGCAAAATCTAGACTAAATAGTTGTCACATTTTCCATCCACAAATTGTTATTTTATTTTTGATTATTCATTGTCCATATTTGGAATGTTAAGCTGTCTGTTTTGATATATTTAATTGATAAATTAATTTTTTTTTATCAGATTTTTAATTGTACATATTTAGCGTTAGAATTATGTTGCTCGAGCTTCTATTTAAGTTTACAGTTAAATCTAATTATGATAGACTTAAAATTATAATATAATTGTCAAAATCTTAATTAATTTTATAAATTTTGTTTATAATTTTAAACCTTGAGGTTAAGGTTTGTTTTGACATTATTATAACTTTATTTTGTAATCCTATAAAATCGATTACCGAAAAAAATAAAAAGTGGAAATTATTTGTGTTAGTATAAATCCTTTGTGATAAAAATTATATTTAAATAAATTTTTAAATTTATTGTGGAAAATTTTATTCTATGCTTAAATTAAATTTGGCAACACTTGATAATCCTTTTTCATACATGAAATTTTAAGCAAGCAAAATTTTATTTTGAACGTGCCAGTTTTTAATTTTAAGTACATTTTTAATATAATGATTAAACTACATCAATTTTTGTTATTATCATTATTTTATCAATTTCTAATAAGATTTTTCATCTACTACATTTTAAATTTGTAGGCCGAATCACGACTTATGGAAGAGCAAAAACGTGTAAATCTGTACCTCCATCCTTCGACCATGGACTTGTTGCTCAAAAAATGTGAACAGGTGCTTATCCAACAACATTTGGATACCTTTTACTCCGAGTTTCAAAACCTTCTCAATTCGGATAAAAACGAGGGTTTTTATTATTATTATTTAAGGATAGAGAAGCCTTATTTTTAACGATTTTTTATATGTTTGCAGGTATTTTCAAATTTATAGAACGAGTTTATTTAAATGTTTAAATTTAATCTCATTTGACATTTTTTCTTAATATTTTTTTGTATCCTTAATTGCCACGTTGCAATCAATAACACTTATAGACAGTTCCAACTTTTAGTTTAGATGATGATCACCTATAAGATATAATATGTTGTGCCTTTTTCAAAATTAGCACACAGTCTCGCCCAAAACATGTTATAATTTTTTGACCATACAAAATTTACTTTAAAGGTTTTTACCCAGTTACCTTTAATATACTTTCAAATTGCTCAAATAATGTTTAAATATTTAATTAGCGAAACTGAAATTTAATTAAAAAAATTACGGCAGATATTCAATAACATTTTCAATGTTATCAAAATTTATTAAGAAAGAGAAAAAATTTAGACTGCATAATTCAAATTATTTTGTTCATTTTAAAAATTATAATATAATTATAAATAAAAGATGTATTAAATTGCAAAAAGTGCATTTTTTATACTTTTAAAAAGTAATACCGGCGTTTTGACCATAAACTGATAAACGAATTTGTTAATAGGACATAAAATATTATTTGAATATAGTTAATACCTTGTTTTTAAATTAATAATTATATTGTTTGTAAAATTATTCCAACAAATACATATACATACATTTTAGACATCGGTCGTATGTATTGCCTAGTTTCACGAATCCCTGATGCCCTGAATGAACTTAAAACTCTGCTTCAACAACATATAATAAATCAGGGCATCACTTCACTCGCAAATTGTAGTGACGCGGCTTTAACTGTATAAATATATTTAGTTTTGATTGTATTACGATTTTAAGTTTATAAATTTTAATATGGTTTTTATAATTCAACAAATTTTAATTGAAATATTCTTCATTGGGTAATGTAAAAATATATATCTTTTATTTTATATGCAAAAAAATGCTAAAAGGATCCCAAACTGTACGTTACCACTATATTAGACGTCCATAATAAATACAACGCTCTAGTTACTACCGCATTTAGCAATGATCCTGGATTTGTGGCTGCCCTTGATAAAGTACTTATACTATTTTTGTTTTTTAATTAATATTACACTGTCTGGCAATTTATTTATATAAGCTAGTTAGTCAGATCAAGCATACTTTTATTTTGTGTACCGTTTTCTGGTCAATATAAACCTGATATATACATTGAAAATATATAAGTACTCAAGTGAGATTTAAAAATTAAAAATATTAAAAAAAATTTTTTTTATTTAATATAATTATAATGTTAATTTTGGTCTAAAAAATTACTTATTTTAAATCGTAAAAATCCTATCTTATCTTATATTGTTATAGTCATTTAGCTAGTGTTTACCTATAAAATGGTTAAGCTTTTAAATTAAATAACTCTCACCACTGTCCTAAAAAATAAAACCGCTTTTAAAGTTAACACAAGCCTCAAACTGAAGCTTTTTTTTTAAATCTCCCATAAAAATTTTTTGACCGTTACTATAAATTATTATGCCATTTTTTGTTTTATAATACAATTTATATTATTTTTTTTTTATTTCAATCAAGGCTTGTGGTACATTTATAAACAAAAATGCGGTTACTGCTCTTTCTAATTCGAGCAAAAGTCCCGAACTCCTAGCAAAATACTGTGATTTACAACTCAAGAAGAGGTATTTTTCAATGCATGATTATTTTTTTAAAATTATTCTCATTTAAAATTCTAGATGTAGAATATTTTTGGAATATTATTTGGACATGCAATATATAATGACAAAATGCCTTTCAATATTGTTGAATCATTTAAATTTTACATTAACCGAATAAATTTTTTAACGCCCTCCTTCTATAACTAAATTTTGTTATATATAGCTCCAAAAACCCTGAAGAATCTGAACTTGAGGAGATTCTTAACCAAATTGTAAGCTTAATTCATATATATTATTTTGTTTTCTACTTTTTTAATGTTTTTTTTAAGGTACTTTGGGCGTCTATTAATCCTTAAAAAATAAAATTTAACAGTATTAAAAAAGCATGTGATATACCTTGTCTTATTTTTTTTTGTATTTTACATAACGGCAGAAATAATGACGAGAGGTAAAAAAAATTTGTGTTTTACCTTGATTTGTAAACCGAGTTAGTTTTTGCTAATTTTATTCCTTTTTTTTGTGTTTCCCTTTGATCTAATGTTTATATTAAATAGATTTTAAAGTTTTTTACAAATTTTAAATTTTAAATTATAATATCTCTTTTATCCACAATAGATGGTCGTTTTTAAATATATCGAGGACAAAGATGTTTTTCAAAACTATTATGGACGTATGCTGGCTAAGAGATTAATTTTTCAAATCTCTACGAGTGATGATGCCGAGGCCAGCATGATATCGAAGCTTAAAGTTTTATTTTTGTTTTACGAATTTAAAGTTTTTTAAAAACAAAATTTTCGTTTTTTACTTCTTAAATTTCAAACATAGTTAAGTATAAAGAAAATATACCTTAGTTAGAGTATTTAAATTATTATATGGGAATTCATTACATATGTCTACTAAATTCAACCTTGATACTCAGGTTAGTTTGAAAATAATCAGGATTAATACCATGTTTTGTCCGGGTTTTAATCCTTTTTATATTTATAATTCAATAGGCTGTTTATTAAAGTGGCGTTTTTTGTGCGACTTTAAATTAAAAATTAGAACCTAATATATAAAATTTTTATAAATTTAAATTGTATAATTAAGTTCTGTAATTGAATAATCTTTAAAAATTTTATTCGTCTTCATCGTTTTATGTTCGCGTCATTAATATTTATTTATCAATTAATAAGGCTGTTAATAATATATTTATGACCTGTATTGTTTAAACGCGTGTTAACATTTCCGCAAATTAAAAGTTTTTATGCATCGTTTGTATATAAATTTAGATTGTAATCTTATATTTTCTAAATTTAATTACCGTAGCAAGCATGTGGCTTTGAATATACTTCAAAGCTTCAACGTATGTTCCAAGACATTGGCGTTAGCAAAGGACTTAATGATCGTTTCAAGAAAGAGCTTGAGAAGATCGGGGATACCCTAGGACGTAAATTTAATTTATTTTATTTTAAATATAAAATTAATTAAAGTTTATTTTTTTTATTGTTTTTATTCGCTCTTTATGTTTTCCTGGGAACTTTTTCAATTTACAATGCTGACTTTGGTACCCTAATTTTTATATTTTATCCATATAAATGATCATATTTATTTCTCATTAGATGATTTTACTATCCAAGTTGTTAGCTCTGGTTCTTGGCCATTCCAGAATTCTTTCAGTTTTGTTTTACCACCGGAAGTATATAGTTTTTTTAATTAGCAAGTTTTTTGTCGCTTATAGATGTTTAAATATTTATGTTTCAACTTTTTTAACTTGTAGTCGATATTTTAAGAACAATAATTGTATTAATCTTTTTGATTTTAACTATTATAAACTATTTTATTTAGGTATTTAAGTTATTATTAAGTTTAATTCACTCTTTATATTTTATCAAATTTGAGCCAAGTTAGGATAATTTTTTTATATAACTTATTCTTGAAACCTGATTTGGTTTCATTTTATTAGAGAGAGATTAATTAGATTATTAAAAATACGTATTGTCAAGGGAAAATATTAGACATTAAAAACACTAATCAATTACAAATGTTTAACTTTTACCGTTTTTCACCCTACCTCTTTTATAATTAATATTGAAAATTTTTATAATTAGCTTGCTTTTTATTTTACAATTAGTTTATATTGAAAATTAGTGTCTTCGTGCACTATAACCCAAGTATAGTTGAATAAATATTTGCAAAATATAATTGCAAATTATTGATGTATAATAATTTAGAATTGAATTCCAAACTTGCACAATCTATTTTATTACTTTTAGCTCGAAAAAAGTTATCAGAAATTTTCCACCTTCTATTCCAGTCAGCATACCGGTCGAAAGCTCACATGGCTTTTCCATCTTTCCAAAGGCGAAATAACCACTAATTGTTTTAAAAACAAATACACTTTTCAAGTTTATATTATTTTATAAATAAATTTTTGTTGAGCTTTAAATATGCCAATGAAATTTTGTTTTTATAGCTCACATAATTTGCTGTTTTTTTTATTAAAACTAGATCTTAAAATTTGATTGGGTAATATAATTATTCCCCAAAAAATTGAATTTTATAAATTTTATAGTTGTCATAGTTTTTCCATTTGAAATGATAGAAAATAAACTGTGTAAAAAGGTCCTACGCCTACTTTCTACATCACCTGTTTACGCTGGCCAGATAGTTTAAATATTTTGAAATGTATTAAATATGTTTTTTTATAATACTTTGTTTAGTTTTTATATTTTAAAAAATAATTAATTTGTTAAAGGTTTCAACTTATGAGATGGCAATCATTCTTCAATACAATAACGCTGATACTTACACCGTGAAGGAATTGCAAGAAAATACGCAAATTAAAATGGTTTTATTTTTTATTTTTGTACTACTATCTAGAGTATGTAAATTTTCATAAACTTTTAAGCAATCTGAAAAACGTTTGGGAAAAGATTCACATTATTAATCTGGTTTTTATATTTAGTTATGTCATATTTATATTATGCTCAAAAGCATTAAAATTTTTTAAAAAAAAAAGGATAACATAAGATAGCTATTTGAAATTAGGATTTATACTTTTGAAATTATTTGTACAACAAAAAAATAAAGTAATAAAAAGTGTAACATATTATTATTCCATTGGTAAAATTGCGGAGAGTCGATATGGAGAGTCGATATTTGCACTCTTGCAATAAGCAAAAAAAGAAATAATGAATAAAAGAATCAATTAATTTTATTGTTAAATATAAAAAATTTAACGTTGAGCCCATTTGAAAACGAGTAAAATGATATTTATGGAAAAGGTACGGTAAAAAAGTAAAATGAGAGAAACCTTATATTGTTCCTACTACTATTATATTTTATAAATTTTTTATTGTTTAGTTTGCAGTAAAACTGATTATAAGCTAAAATTTTAGATGCGTTTGAAACTCTAAATTACCATGCAGTTTAACATATATTTTTAAGTCAATTTTCGTGAAAAAAGTAGTTTGACAGGAAATATTTGAGAACCTTGATATTAAAATGAATTATATGTTTTTTTGTAGGACTTAGTCTTACAAATTCTAGCCATCTTACTCAAGTCCAAACTTCTTGTTGCAGAAGGTATCCAATCAACAGATAACTTCATTGAAGCTAAACTAGAACCCGAAACTGCGATTTCACTTTATAAAGGATATAATTAGTAAACGCTTTATTAACTCGCTATCTGATTTTCAGTATTTCAGCTTTTTATAACCTCTTGTTAACTAATTTATTTGATTAAAATGGCAAACGAGATTGTGAGTAAAAAATAGTATATTTTATTTTATTGAATTAGTTAAATGTTTAAATCCGATTTTTTAAATTAAGATTTAGTGTTCACCTTTAGGTTACAAAAAATGTTCTATTCAAATATTTCAATGGCATAATTTTTTACCAGATAAAAAATGATATATAAGTCAATAAAACTATGGTAACAAAAATTTACCAAGGTATATGAATGTTCATAATAATTTAAACTCTCTACAAAAATATATATTGTGCAAGATTTATAAACTTTTAGCGGATATTCTAAATGATGGCGTTAACTCTGATATTTTTTCCGTTTTCCCAATCCTTATCTGATCGGCTTATTAAATTAATGACAATGGAATTAGGCAAAATTGACTGTTTTGCCTTAAAATCTTCCTAAAGATAAATAATAAAATTTATAAATATATCAACCCGCATCTTGGTCATTCAGAATATTTTGCGGACGCACGTTTTAAAATAAAATTGCGACTTATCGAAAGTGAATGCTTTGCGACCTTGAGACTCTTTAAATGAAAAATTAAAAAAAAACAGTATTTTAAAACCAACTCTAACTTTAATTTTTGATCTTCAATATTAATTTAAATTTTAAATACATTAAGGTCTTTAGATATACAAAACATTTGCTCCTCAACCTTTAAATGGCACTTTCTCCCGGGCTTAAATAAACATTTTATACCAGTTTAAATTTTATTTATGATTTTTACTTTTTTATTTATATTATATTTTTTAATGCTAGTATGAGAAAAGCTTTTTAATTTAGTTTATATATCTGAAATTTAACGAATATGTAAAAATTTAAATCGTTAATTATTGTAAGCATTTGTGTTTTTCAGAATTACTAATTTTTATAGCAAACTTACAGAGTAATTTACTAATGAAAAAGTATAAATTTGATTAAAGCCTTCTTACTTCATTTTTTAATTTGTTTAATTTACGAACATAACGGTTCATTATCTTAAACACTTTTTATAAACTCATTTTATATTCCTTTAAAATTATATTTACAGTAAGAAATTGCGCGTCAATTTAAACCTTCCGATGAAAACTGAGCTTAAACTTGAGCAAGAGAGCGCCCACAAGGACATTGAGGAGGATCGGAAGATGGTTATTCAGGCTGCCATAGTGCGGATTATGAAAATGAGGCGTGTCTGTAAACACCAGCAACTCATGAGCGAACTCTTCAGTCAACTCACTCCGCGATTCAGACCGAGTGTTCAGACAATTAAGGTTTCTATTTATATTAAAACTATTATATTTTTTATATCGTTTTTAGTTGTATTTTGATCTTTGTATGTATGGGCGCGTTTATACTTCATCCAGTTTTTCAAAAAAAAATTAAAATTTTAAAAAAATGTACGCATTTTAACAAAAAATCGTCAATTTTTGTTATTAGCAGTTAAAAAAATATATTAAAAAGAAGTTTTTAAAAAATTTTGAAAAAAATAACATTTTTGGAAATATTGAATTTTTAAAACTTTTCTAATAAATGAAAGAAGTTGAACGCGTCCTGTAGTGAGAAATAAAAACTTTTTGACAATGATGAAAAGGTTAAAGGTTGTTTGCAAGCTTTGTTTTATTAAACATGTGACAAACTAACTTATATATGTAGATTGTTTTAATTTATAAAACTAGTTTGCCAAGTTTAATATAATAAAGGGGTTCAATAATGTTTGTTCCACATTAGAGACGGCCTTTGGCCAATGAAAAACGATTGACAACATTTTATTGATTTAAATAGCAGCTTACTTAAAGATTAACTTTGCTGTAAAAGTAGAAAACAATAGAAAATTTAAATATTTATTTTATATATTATATTAGAATTGCATCAGTATACTCATTGAAAAGGATTACATAGCCAGGGTCGAAGGTGACAATAACACTTACCAATACGTTGTTTAAATGCTGATTCTTGGATAAATTAACTTACTATTTCAAAATTAATAATTGATTTATTTAAACTACGTTGTATATTGTATTTCAGCCCCCTCTCCTTTTTTCGAACTAGCTTATTAAATATTATTAGAAAAATTAACCAACTATTTATTTATTGCCCTTATTTTACCCGCTTCTATTAATTATATTATCTTACCGACCCTAAAAAATATATGGCATTCAAGGTCATCTATTCGCTTAGATATACCTATTTATAACTCAAAATTCAAGTTTGTTATCATAACATTATTTTCTATAAAAAAAATATGGAAAAAATTATTAAAATTTTCTTTCACTTACAAATTTTGCTCCCCACATTCACCGCATTTTGTTATAATTTTTTTTTAAATATAGTTTCTTCCAGCTAATATATTCTACCATAGAAGAATTAGTATTTTGGCGTATAATTATTTGATGGCACAATAAAATACACAAATTTTTGTTATTGTTTTTACTATTTGAATTATATTTGTTGTTGTTTTAATTACTACTATTTCTCAAAAAAATTTAATTTTTGCGTATTTTGGATTGAAAATATTTAAAAAATTTTTAAAATTGTATCTAATGGTTACACTATTGAAATTTATATTTAATTTTCTTTCTTGACTTAAAAACTTTGATTTTTATATTTTTGATAAACTTTTAATTAAAAAATAGATAATTTCTAATTAATAAAATTACATTATGTTTGGCTTTTAAATATAAATTTTATTACTCCTTTTTTTTAAATAATTTGCGTTTTAACAGAATAATGATATTAAGTTTGATGTATGAATAATAATAAATATCTTAAACGAAGTATGCCATCATCGGTTTTTACAAATTTTACTTGATATTTTTTGCATATTATTTTTTCGTAAATTGTCTTAAAAACAAAAAAAAATGTTAAAATATATAAAATGAAGATATTTTATCTTTAACTTAACTTATTTTATCTTATTAACAACCGGACAAAAATGTTTAGAGCAAAAAGATTTTTCAAGGTTTTTGTTGATTCAAGCGATGACAATTTTGGGTTTAGTTTATCTCCCAATGCCTCCAGTTTTTGTAATTGGGCCAAAGTCAAAAAACCAATTACACTTGAACTACAAAAGCAATCTATTGACATTTTTAGATTACCCTTGAATAACTGGTCAACAAAAGATAATTATTCACCTTAACCAATTTGAAATGAAAAAAAAAATTATATAAAAACCATTGCGAAAAAATAAAGTTAGAATATTTACAATTCAATAATTTTTTGTATACATAATCCAATTAATCATATTAACGCTATTACTTTTTGGATTTACCTGTTACCGTTTTTTTTTGAACAAACATTGTAAGCCTGCTATATTGCTGTTTAATTTAATCAAAATATCATTCAGTTGTTTTAATTCTGTCATTTTATTTAAACGCACCATAAAAATAATTTGTAGGGACAATTATTTTTGAGCCGCAATTATTGACTAAGAAAACACAAAATTGTTGTACACCTTCTTTTGCTATATATTTATTAAGTCAGATTTTTTTTACGAACATTGCTATTTTTATATTCTCTTTTTTCCAACTTTTATATTTGGGCTATAACCAATTAATTAGTTGCCTTTTTTGGCTTGTGTTTATTCCACCTAAAGATGCTGGCCGAAAATACTAATTACCAGTAACGGTATTGGACGTCGACGCGAAAACGGAAGCTAGAATTCCGCATATAAATATGTCCAAAAAAATAATGTTTATAACCTATATACACTTATTCTTGTCCGAAAAGTCAATTTTGTTGCACAGCGTTATTTCTTAATTAATCACAAAATTTAATAGTCCACCCCGGCCCTATTTTTCAGGCCCCGTCAATCAACTCTAAAATTTTAAGCGCCCTTATTTATAAATAGGGTAAAATTAATAAAAATAATCTGGTTCTCTAGAAGTTTTAGCTTACAATTGAAGAAAAATATTAATACATTCAATTTCAAATAGCTAGTCGGCTAGGCTTACGGACCCGGTTAGCGGACTGATTTTATATTTAAATCGGGATAAAGATAATTTTTACAAAATCATATTAGATAGAGTAGTGTGCCCTCTAGTTTAATCCTTCAATTGCTTTTAATTTATAATCTCATTTAATACTTCAAAATAATCTTTCAAAAATCACGAAAACTTCTATAAAAAAAATTTATAGATTAAATTACCTTATACATTCTTGTTTAGCCCTAAGTTCAAAACTATTTTAAAGCCATTGACCAAGCTCCTATACATTGAAATCTCCAAAAATTTGTTTTTTGGATTTTTAACAAAAATTAATTATCGTATTACCAATAATCGCAATGTACTATTTGGACCCTTTATATACCACTTCAACTAAAGTAATAGTAAAAGTTTCACCTTAGCGAAAAAGGGTCCAAAAATTAAGGAAGTAAGACGATCTTGAGCGCTGTGTCCTACACTCAAAAGCGGCATGAGACTGGTTAGCAAGTAATTGGATGAAGGGTTGCCAACGAATTTAAATTACCTCTATTTTTTGATTGCCTAGACCTTAAAGCCTAGGTCCTGGAACGCGTGTCAAAGTTCATAAGACTCTGCAGTGTCACCCTCTGAATATAAAAAAGGTAGTCCCCTAATGGGAGAAAAGGGTTTAGAGGAAACTTCTATTAATGCAATCAGGGCCGTAATATTTCAGCCCGAATTTACGAATACGTTCCGAAAATTTTATATACAAGACAAAAAATGTTCGCTTTAAAATTATCAAAAAAGTGTAGAAGTAATACACTTTTATCGTGCATTAAAAAATATCGTTTTAAGTTTTTGTTAATAATAGTTAAAAAAAAATAGGCAAAATGAGACTAGGCATGGCTCGGCCCGTAAATCTTATTTTCTAAGTTAGTCTGACTTAAATTTCTAATAAATGTACCACAGGGTTTTTTATAAATATATCAAACTCTTTGTCGATACGAGTCACCTAGCTATAAATATAAATAAAAATTAAAAAATGAATTCTTAAATCCCATGCCCGCAAGTGAATTACACATCTTGCGCATCTGTAGTTGTACTATAATTTATCGCACAATATAATTTATTTAGATTTTAATCAAGAGTATGGAAAGTTTAAAATAAAGTTATAAATTAATAATATTAGTAATTAAACAATGTAGAAAGTTCCGTTATCGACACCAAAAATTATTAATTAATACATAATAAAATCATGTTTTTTCGTATTTTTGTGATATTTTAAATAATTGGGTGAAGCATAAAATAAAATATTAATTACGAAATTCCAAAAATCATGTTGTTAATTTAATGAAAAAGAAGCTCGGGATTATAAATAGGAAAAAGGGCAAATGTGATTTAAAATCTCTAAATGACTAAATTCTTAACTTTATGTTTTTAGATTTTTTTTAACTTAATTATTATATTAGTTTAATCTTGAACATAAATAATTAAATATTGAGTGGGGCCAAAAAATAATTTAAGTGAAATGAATATCAGTAGGAATAATCCTGTATTCAACAAATTTCGACATAATATTTACAATATTAAACAGAATTATTCTTAAAGTATTCGTAATTAAAGTAAATTTGTATATTCGAGAAGTTAAAATTATTACAATATATTTTCCTTTTACAAATCATTTTCTAAACCCCGAAGCTCACTGAAAATCACCAAAAATAGATATAAGCTAAATAAACGGCAGAATTTACTTTATATAAGCACAAGTCTTTTAAAACATATAAAAAAGTTTTGTACAACAATTAATATTATGATTCGATTTATCAAATTATTAAGCCTTAACAACTAAAACCAAGATCAATTAAAAACAATAAATTAATTTTCTATATACATTTATAACAAAACAATGTTAATATTCAAAAAAAAGCTCGGTTGGTGAGGTCCATAAATAAAAAGATATAAAAATTAAAAAAGGAAATATAATAGTGGTCATGTTTTTAAATAGATAAATAGCTAGATGATAACTGGTACCAATAAAAGAAGCTTGAGCTAGTAAACATTGATGCATTTTATCAATTAAAAGTAGTTTGAAAATAGCAATATTTGAGGGAAAATAAACATATTTTACAAAAAAAATCTTTGATATATTAAAATAATTGTGAATTTTAGGCAAATTGTTGGTTATTGGAGAGAAAAAATATAGTTTATTAAGTTGCAAAATTGAAAAAATAATAAATAATGTAATATTAGGATAAAAGAAAGAACAATAAATTTGAAAATAATCATATAAGCCAAACTAATTCGTTGCAAATAAAAGTTTTCTAATTGATTTTAGGTTCATCTAAGATAGGACCGATAGGGTCTTCGCTGATACCACTTTTAACTATGGGTGAAGTGGCGACTTGCCCTGTAATTTTGCCCTTTTGGAGGGCGAATTATAAAAAATAAGTCAACAAAAGATAATTCTATAATTCGAGGAAGCAGAGGTAATAAAAATTAAAAATAAGTAAGGTATATATAAATCCATACATAAGGAATGAAGACCTAAAAAATTATATATAATATCTATATATTCATACTAAATTTTAGGATTTATATGTCCCTCCCCTCATACAGCCTTCCTCGTGTCAAACACCTATTTGACCCCAACTTTACAACTAAGCAACTACACCAGCTAATCCACACCAACGCTGTTAAAGAAACCATCCAATCATACAAACCTTGCCCCATTCTTCTGAATGGCTGGCCCCCTCCCATTTCACCCTCCGAAACCACTCTCTCTAGACGAGAGAGGTGTCTTCTTTCACAACTAAGATCTGGCTTTTGCTACCTACGCCGATTTTCGTAACCGCGTCTATGCATCTGACGACATGTGTTACGACTGCAAAAAATCCGCAGACAGCCTACACCACTGGCTCTCATGCCCATCACGTGGCACCCCGATTAATCCATTAGACCTATGGACAAATCCTATTCTAGCTCTAAGCTCGCTCACACCTCCGAGCCACCTTCATCCATATTGAAAATTCGCAGTGGTTAAAAACAACAACAACAACAGGATTTATATGTTTAAACAAGGTTTACTTAGGGAAAAAATTATTAGTATGCTGTTAACAATTTTAATTTTAAAAATATTATTTAATTTAAAAACTTATGTATATAAAATAGCAAAAAATATTATAAATTTCATATTCTCGTAATAAACATATATAAGCATTTAAATTTGTATTAATTATAACCCTAAAAAAATAATAATTAAAATAATACTTTGACACTAGTATAGGCATCACCAACGGTATCCTCAAACGATTTGTACACTTTAGAATTCCTAAAATTATATTTAAAAAAGAAAAAATGATTTAAAAAGAGGACAAAAAGAAAGAAAAAATAATGAATTACATAGCTCATAATTAAAAAAGATACATTAGTGTATTAATAAAAGAATGCAATAAACAACACAATTTATAATCCAAGGAATTTTATTAAAATAATTACTTAATATCAGTAAATTTGTTTTTAACACCAGCCATGAGTGGATTCAACGTTTCATTCAGACTTTCACCGGCCTTCTTTACTGTTTCCGACGTTTTTTGGAATCTAATATATTGGAATAATATAGTTAAAAAAATATTTTTGAGAATAAAATTATCTAAGTTGGCCCAAAATATAAATATTTTTGGTAAATTTTTATATAAATGTTAACAAATTTATAAATGAATAAAACGAAAAACCAGAAATAAACATGATGTAATTATTAATTCACGGTAAAATATCAAAATTTTTTAAGAATATTCAAAGCAAATTCGAAAACATGCAGGTGCAAAAGGTAGGCCAGGCTTAGATGCAGAGCTGTAAACCAAAATTACGCAAAAGTAAATTGGCAATTTTGTACACAGCAAATTGGTCTCTTATTTTTTCATTAGTGTATCTGTCGCTAGGTATTATTAAAATTAGGGCACTTCGCTAATTACCCTACCCTAAAGTATCAAAATTAGCTACAAATCTTGATGATATATTACAATTAAAAAATCTAAATCTAATTATGTCGTAATTTTATGTCTATTCAAAAAAAGAAAAAAATATAAAATTATTTTTCATCCATTACTTATTTTAAGACAATAATAAAAATCACTTTGTCAAAAATAAACTATCAGTTTTAACAAAAAAAAATCTACAACAAAAGATTACACATTAAATAAACAAGTTATACTTCTAAATATATAATTTTTAGTCAATGTTTGTCTTTCCTTAACATAAAATTTTAACTTAAAAAATTAATGGAACTAAAATATATTGGCCTCGGCCAATTTATTAATCCTGTTAAAACACCCTATTTTTTTAATGCCCAAATGTATATCAATGTATCATGAAAGGTTTCACACTGATTTGAAGATTAGTATTATTTCAAAGAGATGAATAAATATCTAAAGCCTAAAAACTGTAATATTTTTTTATAGGTATTATAAGTGGCTCAAAAAAAATAAATAAAGTTCACGAAATTTTATAAAGCAATAACATTTTTAGATTAAATTATTGGGTTAATTAGTACCTAACGTTAGTATTACAAAACAGCTTAAAATATATCTTACATTGGATTTTCAGATAGCGTGCCTTGTATTTCATGAACCACTTCACTCGATTTTTTATAGCTACAATATCAAAAGTAGTTAGTTTAAGTGATTATTATTACATTTTTTTAGTAAACGCCTAAATTTACGAGGCTAGGGACAATATAATAAAAGCGATGCTTGTTCCGATGAAAATAGCTTGTGAGTGCGTCGGTTTATATTTTTATTAAAAAAAAATATCTATTTTAATAGAATGCATTTTTACAAAAAGTTGTAAATTTAATTATAAGCATTGAAAATTATAAAAATTTATAAAAAATGTTATTAAAAAAAATAAATTTTTAGATTTTTTTAATAATAAAATCAATGTGAATTGAAATTAACTAAAAAGATATAGATATATATATGTTTATCAAGCCATAAAAAGCTAACCAACAAATTTTCATTTCAGTTCATGTTTTTGATAATGCAAACTGCTGTGAATATTCAATTAAATAGCAAAATTTGGGGCCTTAAGCACAGCATAAGCGGTATCATTCATAATAATTAATGTCAAAATCAAAATCAAATATTTAATTTTGATTTAAAAAAAACTAATGAAAATGCATCAGGCAAATACAAAATCAATTTTTTCGTGCATGCATAAAAATGTTATAGTATGATTCATTCATCTTAAGCGAGTGTTTATTGATTGTCCTTGTTTAGACATTTTTTGGCATTTGCAGCTTGTAGCTGGCTTTTCCAGTCTTAAAAATCCATTGATAACCTCTAGCCATTTATCAGCTTTTTCATAACTTATTTTTCCCGTTCTGTTTGGGATCCAAGGGTATTTGACTAATTGTGAGATTTAAGTGCCCGCCTACCGACGGCTGTCAGCATCCTTGGGTTTTTAGACCTAGGCTCAGTTAGGTACATAGTTTAAGATGAGTAGGTCACCCATTAGCCCAAGGAGAATGGCTTATTTTTTCTTTGGAAGTAAGGTAGAAAAACCGGGCATGGTAAATAAAAAAAGTTTCAGTTCCTAATAAATGTATAGAGTATAGTCGCCTAAAATGACAGAAACCCAAATTTAAATTATTTTAAATTCAGTGCAACAAACACAAGCTTAAAATATAGGAAATTATGAATTCTATTAGACATCAAAGTTGTATTTTTCCCCGGCAAAAAATCAAAAATTCCAATTTTTTATCTGACCAGACTTGAGCCGGATTTGAGATCGCCACTCAATAATATAACCAGAATTTTTATTTTTCGTTTTAACCGAGCCGGACCTTGGGTCTTACCCGACAAAATCGAATTGGATTTTTCAGGCCAGGATAAATAATACTACAATGAAGCACATTAAAAGTTATGGGATGAGTGAAATGCACGCACAGAGAGTTAAACAACAAGAGCACTATGTATAAAACAAAACATATTTATACACAGTGTTATCCGTTAACCCGTGGATAGTTTCACTCGTTCGGCGGTAACTAAAAAAAATAATTTGTGAAATTTATTAAAAATGAGTTTAGCCTTCTTAGTCATTAGGACTCAACGAGTTTTTGCCATTTGCATTTATGTATTTCTTATTTTGCTTTTAGGGTGTTACATTATTCGAGAAACTCAAACGGTTTTTTTGGCCGTAAAGGTGATCTCTTAAATATCAAGATCGAATTTTTAGCCATTTGACTAATTTTTTTCGTTTAAACCATTTTACTCATTTAAAAAAAACTTAGAGTGGCAATATATTTTCACAAAATGTTAGCCTTTTTTTTATAAATATATTCAATTTTAAATATAAAATTAATTTTAAATTCAGAAAGAAATCAAATGTAGATAAAAAAATATGAAATTTATGCAACTACTTACGCCTGACTCTCCTTCAAATTTTTAAGGCCTTGGTTGAGGTCATCCTTGAATTCTTGAATCGGCGATATGCCAAGCTTAGTTTTCAGCTCCTCCGCATGTCGCAGTTTGGCGTTTAGCACACTTCTCAGCGTTTGAATTTCGTCTTCAGTCTAGAAAAAAATTCGTTTTTTTTTTGAAAATCTATAGGCTAAACTAAACTTGAAAATATTGAAATAAATAGTAATAGTTGTATCATAATTAGGTGAAATATATTACAACCATAGCAAATATGTATATTTAGCATAATTATTATGATCATTTTGCATATCTAACGAAGTAGTATAAAAAGTTTTAATATGCATGGCTATAAAAGATTGTTATTCTACTGACATTTAGAATCTTTCATACTTAACTGTAAAAGTCCTCTAAAAATTGTAATGCTGAGAAAGTTGAAAGCGTTAAGGGAAGCACAAACACAGTAAGCTGCCTTAAAGAAAGTGAGAAATAAGTTTTTGGATAAATCAATAAAAAGCATTTGCCAACCACCAAAGACAGAAAAAAAGTTTGGCGTTGTAAACTGGAAAAATAGAATTTTTATCTCATCAAAACTAAGTACCAAATGTAAATTATTTTTTAAAATCATTTTTAATTTGCAATTTCCCTGACCAAAATCGAAAATTTATTGGCAATTAGGAATGTTTATAAATGAACCAAGTCTCAAAAAAAAACTTAGACCTTAAGGATTTATCATAGTTTACACAAACCATCCCACAAATTAATAACCGGTTAAATTTTCGACTATATTTGAAATTAATCAAACTAAACGATACATATATTTATTTACCTTAAAATGACAGACAGGTAAAATATAAGGTGTGTAGTTTCATTTAAATAAATACTGGCCAGGGTAGGGCAAGGTAGTATTATTTTGCCAACGTAATATAGTAAAATTTTAAAGATAGACATTATACGCTCCCTAAATTTAAATTGCAAAAGTTTTTAACAATATTGTGGGAAAAATTAAGATTACTAAATTAAGTTTGGCCACTTTTATTATTCTAAAACCCATGGCCATTGAACATTATGCTTAATCTCTAGTAATTGACCTACCAAATAGATATCAATATCCATTTAAAACTTTTAAACCATTTAAATTTGATGACAGAAGATTTTATAAATTTTCTATATATTTTAGTTATGACTAATTTTCATATATTTAACTCGAAGGAATGCAAAATAAAGGCTAAAACCTTAGCAAGCTCTTGCTGCCATTCGGCTTTAAGCTCTTCGGACGGGACAGCTTTGTTGAGTCCGACGTTATTTACGCCACTCCCTGGTGGGGAATGAAAAGTCGAGTCCGTCTTGGGCGCAGCGGGGGTATGAAACTCCTCAGGGTCTAATAAATCTGTTAAAATGTGTATTAAAATTAAAGCATTTCTAATCTAAAATTAGTATGAATTTATTTGATAATAAATGATTTATAGTGAACAAAGTATCTCATCTTTAATTTGCAAAAAATTTTGTAAGTTTTATTTTGGAAAACCCACAGAATAATAAACCACACATGTTAATGTGCTTGACAAATTTTTCAGATACAGATTCAAACAACGCTACCTATTATTTAAATACCGTGTACCGTTATGGTCAAACTTTGAACATGCTATAAACATTGAATTCATATAATTGTTTAAAATAAATAAAAATATGGAAAATATTACATACATAAAACACCTAAAAGTTAATTTCAAACTTAAAACAATAATTATAAACATTGCGCCAATGCCTTGTACTTAATGTTAATGTTGGTATGAAATGCTTAAAATTTAATATTTCATCAATTAGGATAAAAAAGGCTTGTCAATTTTATTAAGTTTTTTTTTACCTTTTTTGATTGATGCTAGCCACAAATTTAGTTATTTTAATAAATTTTCCCATTTCGTAGGAGTAGGGCCCTGTCCTTATGGCAGTTGGAAAAACGGAAAGATTAAAAGTTAAGGCATAATATTTACAACTTCATGATAAAAACATCATATATTTTTGTAAACCTGTGTAAGTATTGTTAATATTTGTTACCTATACCAGCTTCAAATTTAAAAGATCAAATATAATATGAAAAAACTGCCTTTGTACGTATTTAAAATTCAAAAATTCAGAATAACTACCTTTTTTTCCTCATATATTTAGAAAAAAAAATAAAACAGGTTACATAGGGGTTCCATATTTTAAAATATAATATTTTTACCTCTCATATATAAGCAGGAATGGGATTATAAGTGGAATCAGATATAAAAGACAAGAATAGTCAAGAATATTATGAATGTAAAGAGAGGTTATAGCATATTTTTTAATTAAATATATGATGTTGTTTCTAACTGTAAATTTTGGTGTGTAGAAAAAAAAAGATCCTGATAAATTGGATATTTTTGGCGGGAGGGAAAGGAAAATGCGCCAACGCTAAGAGGGAAAAAAACTATTACCTTAAAAGTAATAGAAGGACTCGTCCAAAAATCGATACCCTAGGAAAAAAGCTTATTATACGCCTAAGATATAAAATGGCTAAATAAAAGGTATGTGTATAAGGGCACGTTTAAACTCTTGTTTTTTTTCGCTTAAATCGAAATTTGGTTTTACATTTTAATCAAATGAAATATGAAAAATTGTTTAAAGCAGTGCTGGGAAAACAATGAGCCAAAAAACTTTGGCTCATTTTTTCCCCAAAAACATAAAGAAAGAAAGGGAGCTACAAATAAAGGGCCAAAATAAGACTTCAAAAAAAGCCCTTACTAAGAAAAGGGGCAAAAGAAACCCCCAAAAAGTGGCTCTTAAAAAGAGCCCCAAAAGCCCATTTTTTGTTTTCTTTATAATAATTTCGAAAAATTTTGATTTTTTCATTATAATAGTGATGAGTGGGTTTTTTTTCTTAAAGCTCCTAGGAGTTTTTTTTTTTGAAGAAAAGGGGCTTTTTTTAAACATGCCCCTTTTCTTTAAGCGAGAAAAGGGGATTTTCTTTTGCCATGCCCACGAGTTTGTGGGCATTAAAACTCAAAAACTTGTTAAAAAAAAGCCCATTTACATTTTTTTCCCAACCCTGGTTTAAAGTTGTTTTAAAATTTTCCCAAAGCTTTATTTTTCAAACAAACAGCTAAAGACAAATTTTTAATTAACATATTTTTTAATAATAAAAGGTTGAGCTTAAGTATGTTATGTAATACATTGTAAAATAGCAGCTTTGAGCCTAGTTAGTAGTTTGATGGGTAATCCACCAACAAATACCAAATCCGTCCATTTTTCTGAGAGCCTAGGCCTAATAAAAAAGTAGGTCACCAAGGCAAAATCTTCTTTAACTTTGAAAGACCAGCTGTAAAGTTACTTGAGGCAAAGCCACGGGTAAAATGTTTTCTCACAGGGATAAGGTCTGGAGGAAACTCCTCTACAAAGGTTTGTTCAAATTATTTTTTTTGTTATTTTACACTTTAAATTTTAATTTAGGAAAATATTTTACGATGCCTTGTTGGAACACTTGAGCAAAATAAATGCCATGGATATCGATCAGTTAGACAAGTGAATGTAAAAATTCAGATTAGACCATACAAGACTAATTCTTTTAACAATATAATGCTATGTTGGCATTATAGTATTTACTAAAGTTAGGTTAAATTTAATTAATACAAATAATTGAGCTGTTGTCTGGTCAAATAAAATTCTGGTTATTTAAATTTAATTTTCAAATTAAAATTTTATAAATGTTATTAAAAAGATTTCTAGCTATTATTCAAACTATTTCTCTTATTGTTAATACAACATACATTCTTATCTTTACAAAAAAATATAATTTACACCTAAT
This sequence comes from Acutogordius australiensis, assembly GCA_030555515.1. Taxonomy (NCBI): domain Eukaryota; kingdom Metazoa; phylum Nematomorpha; class Gordioida; order Gordea; family Gordiidae; genus Acutogordius; species Acutogordius australiensis. The sequence continues at coordinate 19,560,145 of CM060244.1, forward strand.
TATCCCAGCAAGATATTAAAGTTCAATAAAAAATTGACATTTTTAACAAATAAGTTTACAAATTAAGGACAAAAGAATAAATCATTAATATCTGCATTAAATAAATGCTGCCATTAAAATTTTTTAATAGTATACCCAAATTCTACGAGTAAGTTAAACTACATAAATATTTTATTATTCTTTTCAAAACTTGTAAAATTATGAAACCTGATTAAAAAAACAAACATAACTGGCTGACATATTTTAAATTAAAGCCAATAAAATGCAGAAAGGAAAAATGGTTAATGTAAAGGTTATCTACATAAAAGATATTATCAATGATTAAGTTTTGCATGCCACCATATTCCAGAGTTATTATGATTAAACTAATTTATAAAAAGATGCATCTTACAATAAATAAGATACACAAAGAATTTGCTATAATTTTGCAAAAAATTCAACATTATAATTCTTTCAATATAATTAATAAACTATAAAAAGCAAATGTTATGTTATATAATTTTCTAAAATTAAATTACAGTCTTACACCAAATCTATTAATATATTTTAATCATTAATAACAATTGCTAAAAAACTATAATATTACTATCACTATTGGTGGTAGTAGGTGGACGTGATGGTTTTTTAATTGATGCCATGGAGTGTTCAGAACCGACAAGTTGCCAAATTAACAACAGCTGATAAAAAAATTAATGGTCAACCGATAGAATAAAGTAAAGAAGCCGCGGCCAAAGAAATTGCCCCTTTTTAGCTAAGCCCGTTGTTTTGCTTTTTAGCATTTAAAAAATACAAAACTAAACAATAAATAATTTTTTAATCAACGACAAATTATTTATTTTTAAGAAAAAATAAATTTAGTCCATAAACCAGTAATTATTAGCTCTAACCGCGACGCAATTCTACAATCAATTTTAGCTGACTGTATAAGTATTTTAGGCAGAATTTAGCATGATATTTGATCTAACACTAACTTTATTACTAATTCAAACTGACTAAACCCTGATTCAAACTTTCTAACAACCATCATTCACTCTCCTAATTCTAACATAACCCTAAGCTAATATAAATCTTTTTTAAACTTAATAAAGAGATGCATTATCAAAAACGCTTTATTTATGTATATATGCGACCGTGGCACGTCCATAATTTTGTTCAAACATTTGAAGTTTAATGAATTAACCAGGCGCATTATACCCGCCTTTAGTTAGTCACCTGTATGCTTATTTAGGCTGGCTAACAAAATTTAATATTACATCTGATTTAATATTGACAACCAAAATTAACGCAATCCTTAAATTAATCTTAACATAATATTTCCTTAACTCTCTAACCTTAAACTAACTCTAACTTACTGAATAAATAATAACTATGAAATGGTTGTGCTTGCAAAATCTATTTCATTAAGCTGGGGTGACAAAAAATTTAACCTAAGGATAAACGTTACAATAGCTCGCACTGAAATTTCTAATTGTTGTATACCGGCAAATTACAATAATTTTTATTTTTTAATGATAACTGCTAAATTTTTACTAAGGCAGACTCAGTTCGTTTTTTTTTGAAAAAATTTTTTTTTTAAAAATTTAAAATTTTTACCTTTTGACATTGAACGCTTTTTTACAAAAAGTTGCCAATTTTGGTTATTAGCATTTAAAATGTTTTTTAGAGAGAAAAGTTATTAAAAAATTTTGAAAAATAAATTAAAAATTCAAAAAATTTGAAATTTATAAAATTTTTAAAATTTTTCAAAAAAATGAAACGAGTCTGAACGCGCTATAAGAAAAAAATATTAAAGTTTTTGGTTTAGCAGCCATAAAAAAAATAAAAGTTACAAATTAGTAATACGGTATATTACCAGTATTATATAGACTTAATTTAAGTAAGGTTAAGTTAGAGTGATGATGATTGGTTAACGTTATTTTAAGGTTAGGGTAAGTTGCATTAAGGTCGATGTTAGATCAGATATAACACATATTCTAGTTGAAATAATTAACATACAGCTAAGTAGAGGGCAATTATAGAATTGCAGGTAGATATCCTATTTTAAATATTTTTTGCAAGTGTTAAAATTAAAGAGTTTTGTGTTTAATAGCATATCTTAGCTAAAATATCTGCGTATAGAGTTAAAAAAAAATTAATTATATCAAATTTTATGAGCTCAAACGAATAAATTATAATATTTTTATAAACAGCCCCATAATGTTATTAATTTAATTAAACAAACTATGTAATAATTTTTTTATTAATTAATATTGTTTTACTGTTGCAAAATACTAGCTTAAAATTTTTACTAGCTATATTTTATAAATAAAATTTTTTAGGAATCTTATGATTTTCATAGCAAAATGTAAAATTGACTATTTTAAATTTTAAATTATAAAAACCTTTTTATTATTTAATTTAGCAATTAAATTTGTGTATACCTTACGTTTATATTGAAAGATTAATAAATGTTTTTATTTAATTAGGACATGCTTTAGAATATAAGCGTTAACATAAATACATTTTTACATATGTTTAATTTTAATCTCAGCCAGCGAAAACGAGAATGGACTGTTTGATTAAGAATTGCCCAGCTATATTTAGGCAATTAAGTTATGGTAGAAGGGTATACTTCGCCAAAACTTATTTTTTGCCTTTCACGTATAGATACCAGCATACCTCGTCTGCGCATTCTGAACCTTTTTTAAATGGAACTTCTAGTGTTTATGTTGAAGAGATGTATCAGGCTTGGCAGAAGGACCACACAAGTGTTCATAAGGTTAATATAGACTGCTTAGTATTCAAATTATTTTACTAAAAATATATTAAAAATTTTGATATATTTTAATTAGGTTGCAGCCTTATAGGAGGGCATATTGGGAAGTTATTCATTTTTGAGTTTTCAATATGGGAATTATTAACTAAATTATAATAAAATGATTATTAGCTAATAATACCCAAATTTACTAAAAAATATATAAATATACTTAGAAAAATATAAAGCAATGGTTATAATTTTTAAAAAAAATTATAAAAATTTAGGATTTTTAAGAATGAATGAACTTTAAACATGCCTTTTTTAAATTTTTTATAAAATGGCCTGGTCTATTTGCCAACTTTTTTGAAAATAAAACTTTATTAATCATATCAATGGGTTCATATTATCATTTCATATATTAATGCTGTTAATTTAAATTTTTAGTTAAAATAGATTGCACCTTAATACACATAATGTTAAATGTAATATTAAATTTTTGTGTCTTGTACAAGATAGCATAGAAATTTAATTAATTTTTTAAATATATTTTTAACATTATACTCCTTTGTAAGAATTATTTAATCCTAAATACAAATATTGACAAAATATTATTATTATTAAATTAAACACTGTTTTGTGATCGTTTATTTAATATATAGCTTAAGGCTATTTATTATGTATTGTACATAATTAATTGGTTTTAAATGGCAATGACCTATTATAACATATTTGAATCCAGCTTCATGTATATTCCCAAACAAATACTCAACTTTTTTGTTTTCTTGTTTTTAAGTTTTTTATTAAAAGATATAAAAGATTCATCAAAGTTTTTACCTTAACACAAAAAATCAGCCTTGGGGTATATTTTAGGAGGTGTGGGTTTTTTTAAATTTTTGATGATTAATGGTCAGAGAGATTAGCTGTCATGTTATCTACAAATTTACACCCTATGTAAATGAACTTATAAAAACTTTTTGGCCTAAAGCTTTAATCAAAAATTTCCTAGATACCAGGCACTTGTAAATTTTGATGCTTTTGGAATCCTTTATATCCACAAACATTTCTTAATAAGTTAAAGGAGTTGCCACACTGGCTAAATTATAAGAAAATTCGTAAAAAAAAAATTGTTAGTTAAATACGAATACCAATACAAAATTAAAAGGCCCACCCCTTTCCTTTAGTTTCCATTTAGACTCCTAATAATAATCATTAATTTTTAATATTTAAAAAAAAATACAATTATTATTTAATTTTTAAGACACCCAGTCGGCTGTGTCACACTTGTTAACAACAATTTTTTATTTTGAATTACGGTAAAATTTCTTGACACAAAAAAACAATGTCGTTTTTTGATTTGCTTGAAATTTATGAAGACGACACTGTACAATTAAATTAAATATTATAGCTTAGGAGTGTGCTCCCATATATATACGGATTTTAGCACTAATTTGCAAAATTTAGTGGACGAATTTTATGAATTATATAATTCTCATATTCATATTTGAAACCCTGACTCCCACATTCGTCAGCACGCGTTAAAGTTGATTCATTTTTCAAAAAATTTGAAAATTTTAATTTTTTTACAGAAAATTTATAATATTGTATGATATGAATTAACCTTGAACGCGCCCTTGAAATGAATTTTAATATTAAAATGACGGAAAAATATGGTTTAAAACTCCCTGAACCCAGGTTTAAATACCTTCTCGAAAAACTATTGAGTATTTGTACCTAACAATTATGTCGAAAATAAAAAAAATATGTAATTAAAATATCCACCAGGACTATATAAAATACCTTTATTGTAAAAAGGTTTTTTAAATCTTACATTTTTGTTAAAGCCAATAGCTCTTATGAACGAAGGCTTATTTATTAAATAAAAAATATAAAGGTTTGTCTAGCCCAAGAATTTACAAATTTATTTCAGTTTAAAATTATCTTTGACTGTGTTACGTTATTTTCGCATACGTCGGACTAAATTTTTTTTTAATTATTTTTTGTACAATGTTTTAAACTAATATTTGCTATGTTTGTTTTGTTTTAAAAGCAAAATTATAACCTAACTCAAACATGACCGATTTTTACTTTTATCTATTTTTTTTGATTGAACAGTTTAAATATCCTACATTTTAGAAATGTGCCAGGGTGTGTCTTATTAAAAAATTTATTTTTTCATTAATTATAAAATTGTGTTAAAAATTAAAGCTTCATAAGGTCCGTGTGGACTCTATATCTCACCCGTTAAATTTTGGGGCCGGAACCAACATATTTGCCACTTTATTTGATTGAAATTGTAAAGTTTCAAGCTTAATTTGTAGATAAAATATTTTTTTTAGTTAGAGTATTTTAATTTTTTAACTATAAGTTATGAGAGTAATATTCAATTTATGATATTGACCATCAGAACAAAATAATCCATATTCCTATTTCTACTCTTGTTAATAAATATAAATAAACAACTGATGTTATGAATTAATTTTTCAATAATAAATAACCATTTTTTATAATTGTTTTTTTTTTTCAAGGAATCAGGAACATCAAAAAATGGAACGCATTATCTTAAAGGTCGGATGACCTTGAGCACATATAATTTTTGTTAAGTTCTATACGTAAGTTAAACATCATTTAGCCCCTGGTTAGTAGTTGAAGGGGTGACTGCCAACGAGTTTCAAAGCTGTCCATTTTTTGAGAGTATGGGTCCAAAAGCCTAGGTCACCGGCATGTGTTAAATCCCATTAGCTCTGCTGAACCGGGGTTAAAATAGGCCAAACCCTGACGGGTAACTCTTAATAAGAAAAAAAATTTGTAAGAAATTGCACCTTTCGTGTTAATATTTTTACCAGACCACCCGCGTGTCTAAGGGTTTGGTTGTAAATAAAAAATAGAAATATTAAAAAACCAAGATCAAAATATATCAGTTTTCTTAATCATATTTATTTAAAGATTTTATTTAATTTATTGTACAGTCTTGGGATGCCTACTTCACCAATACAGTCAATGGACTTCAAGCCTCACAGGCCTACGTGAGCCCACATGACCTTTTGTCTGCCCAAAGCGCTGCCTCAATGCTTACTCAACCGGCCCCGCATCAAAGAGTTATTGAGAATGGGGGTATGGATAGGTGTTTTGCATGTGTTTATCATATGTATTTTCTTTGATTTAACATAATAGGAGTTTGGGAATCGGTTAAATAGGTTAGGTTTGTTACGTAATCTATTCGCAGCTTAGATGTAAAAGTATTTTTTTTATTGAAAACACCCCTAGGTGTAATATCTATAAAAATATATGACAGTCCTAGGAATTGCCCGAGATAAGCTGCCTAAAGCTTATTTGTAGAAATGTTTTTTGCCTAGTCCAGGCCATTCGGCTCAAAAACGAAATATTTCAAAAAAATTTTGAAAAAATTTATTTCTTTTCCTTTGCATTTGATTCATTTCAGCTAATTTTTTAGTTTTGCCTTATGTATTTAAAAAGTTAACCTGCCCTGTGTTAATATTACTGGACCGAGCTGAATAGTTTTTTCAAACAGCCGGCCAGTTGGACCGGACCCAAAAAAATTTGATTACAGGCAAACTTGACTCGAAAATTGGGTAAATCACCTATAGAAATTTGTTAGTTTGTTGCAACAGAAACTATAGCGCCCTTGATCGATTTAAAAAACAATTGTGCACTTTTTTAAAATTGTTGTTTTACGTCGATGGTTTTTGATGAACAAGTTAATTTATGTGCGAGTTGTTCTTTATAAATTATGTAAATGTATTTATACAATACAAGGTTTAATATAATAATTGTTCTATATATTTAGATTTAAATACGACACCACTGCTTAAGGATAAAGTTATACTAGGGATTGTTGACGATCATCTTAACGTTTTTGCCATTATACGATCATATCAAGTAAGACTTTCAAAACATTTGGAAATTATCTTCAAATTTTTTTTAATAAACCAGCTCTTAAGCTTTTGATTTTGGTAATTAGATAATACATAAGAATAGGTGTATGTATACGAACCTCTAGGAATTGTATACATAGTTTTAACTTGTGTCCCAAATATTTAAAAATTTAACAATATTCATTTCTCAGACCAATTTTCTTTATTTTCTGTATAAAGATTTACTAATAAAATTTTTAACCTATTTTTTTATTAAGATTTGTTTTCATTTAAAATACATAATTTTTATGACAACTTAATCTGCTTTGTTACACTTTTTTGATCTTAGAACAAATACAAAATTTAATTAATCAACTTCCGTATATATTTTTTATTATATAATTGTTATGTTATAAAACTTATGTATATACTTGATTAAAAATTAGTGCTATTATATTTTTTAGCCATCATTATGTTATTAAAATTACAATCTAAATTTTAATCGCTTTGGGCTTGACAATTTGTTTTGAATATTTTTTAGGCTAAAAAATTTCTAATTATTTTTTTAAATGTCTTTTTTATGTTTGCATTATTAGGTTTTGACTAGTATATTTGAAAAAATTTCTTTATTTTTAATTAGATTCGCGGTCATTTCGTTGCCCATTTAGACCCCCTCGAAATTAATTCTACGGCTTACCACAAACTTAACCCAGCTGAGATCATATATCAAAATTATAATATCGGTTGGTATTTTTTTATTTAAAAATTAATTTTGCAGTGTTTTTATATTAAACGATATTTATTTTTTTTCTAACCTGCATTTTTTTTTGAATAAACTTTATTTATATAGTTTTAAATGTAATTATATTTTTTTCTCATTTATTTCTACTTTTTATCTTAAGATTTTTATTTATATATGCGTATTTTCAAAATTATATTGGATTTTAGCTTGTTGTATAAATTAATTACTTTATTATAGGCTTTTAAGGAAAAAAAGTTGCACTTGTTTTCCGCGCTTTCAGTTTTTTATAGTCTGAGGTATATTAAATTGTAAAAATATTTAATAAATTACTTAGATTACTTTTGAATTTATTTGAACAAATTATTTACTCATGACATTTTACTTTTGAGTTATACATACTCAATAAGCCAATATTATGTCAAGCACTAAATTTTACTTTAACTATAAATTTTAGAAAAAAGATTAAATATGATAAAAATTAATTAAAATGAGGCATCAGTTTTTATAACTTTGTCACAATCAACACCAAAAACTTGACCACCAAAAACAATAGTTGCCAGCTTTTGTAAATTTTCCAGTGCTAAATAAAATGAATGCACACTAAGTATTTACTATATTTATTGATAATAGTATCAAATTTTTTAATGATACCAAAATTATATAGATAAAATGGATATGAATAAGGTGTACGTGCTTCCACCTTCGACTTATATCGGTGGCGAAAAACGATCCATGGCCCTAAGAGATATAATTGGGAGATTAGAGGTTTTATTCATAATTTCAACTTACCCTTTTTGAAGTTTCTATATTTTCATTATAGGGTAAATTTATCCTTTTTTTAGGCGCAATTTTATAAAATAAAATTGATTTTATATATTTTTTAAGGCTTTTTTGGAATTATACAAAACGCTAGATATATCTAGAACATGAACCATTGGGGTTATAGTTACAAATTTTCCAACCAAGTTTTAAATTAATATATGAATTTATTCTTATGTTCATTATCATTTAAATTTATTGGTAACAAAATTAATTGGTATATTTTACACCTATTTTTTTATTAGGATAAATATGATATTTCGCATTAAGATTTACAAATAAATTTTACAATTTTATAACAAAATAAAATACATCTTTTTCTGGTTTTTTGTTAATTTGACATTATATTCCGACCTTTAATGCCTAAGAATTGCGTTGCCGTGCTTATTTAGCCATCATTTAATATAATGTACATATATGCACAACCACTTTGAAGATGCTCTGTGGCACACTTAGGCAGTAGGACATAACGATTTGCCTCAAAGAGTTTAGGTCTCCAGAATGCGATTACATAGCAATATTTAATCCGAAGGATTTATTGCTCTGTCCGGTTTAATATAGTCTCGCCCATCCCCTTATTGGTGTTGAAGTTTAGATTTCATTTTTTTTCATAATATTTTATTATTTTTGGATATAAAAATATTGATTTTTTTTCATTTGTCCAATATAGGAGGTATATTGTAAGCACATAGGCCTGGAATACATGTACATAAACAATGTTGAACAATGCAATTGGATACGGCAAAAATTTGAAACGCCAGGTGTTATGGACATCAATGCTGAACAGCAAAAGCTCATACTTAAACGCCTAACTCGTTCGACTGGGTACTATTTAGTAAATAATTCACTATGCTGTATTTTGCTTGAATTTTGCAAATTTTTGAAATTATGTTTAGAAATATACTTGTTTGTTAGTAATAATGTATTATTCATGGTAAATTATATAAAATTGATCCCATAATTTTTTAGTTGCGAAATTGATTTTATTATTTGGTACAAATATTCAGAATCTTTTAATCCAAAATATTATGTTTTTCTAAGCTACATACTTTAAAATATAGCGGATTATTTTAGACGCTATACAAATTTTATAAAACTATGTTTATACGCGGCGTTTTTTACCTCTAAAACATACATTAAATAGATTCGAAGAATTTTTGGAGAAAAAATACCCATCGGAAAAACGATTCGGCCTTGAAGGTTGCGAAGTCCTCATTCCCGGTCTTAAACAAATCGTCGATACTTCCAGTACGCTCGGTGTTGAAAATGTTGTTATTGGGATGCCTCATAGGTTTTTACTCTATTATTTATACTAGAAAAGAAAAAATATGCCAGTTAGTTAATTTGGACCCTTTTTCATATTTTTAGCCAGTTTATGCCCTTTTAAAAAAGACTGCTATATTATTCTTTATTCTCGAAATTTTTTGAGATGATACTATAATTTTAAAATTAAAAGTGACATTATTAAGGTGCGTATATGCTTATTGACTGTTTTTATTTAAAATATAATCATTTATAGCCTTTAACATATTAAACTCAAGTATGGCCTTTACAACCATCAATTTATTTCCCACAAAAAACCTCCTTACAAGCTTATTGTTAAAATTCTATCAAAGTATTTCTTGAATTTTAATAACAACCTATAAAATTATAACCCTCAGATTCTAAATTTTAAAATAGATTTTGTCTCCTTATATTTATTAATCGGAGTTTGTTATTTGATTTAATATATGTCCATTATCATATTTTATTTTTCTTTGAAAACCGAATAAGTTAAAATGTGTTAGTTTTATAATTATTTGAATTATGGTTATAAGTTTTATATAATAGTAATAACAAACTAAAACATTAAATCTCCAATAAAATGTTTAAAATCGGAACAGTAGATTTTTTGGTTGATAGTTGTGTTAGTGTAAACCTTTATAAATCGGATCTTTAGAGGTCGACTCAACGTACTTGCCAATGTGTGCCGCCAGCCACTGGAAGCCATCTTTTCACAATTCCAAACTATGGGACCTGATGGAGAAGTAAATTGTGATTTAGATTGATTTTTTTATAATTTACTTTTAGCCTATTTTAAGTCTTACTTTTTCCTATGTAAAAATGTAGTTTCGTATTAAATAATCTTATTACGTTTACTCTTTAAATTATTAGGGTTCCGGTGATGTAAAATACCATTTGGGCATGAGTTTAGAGCGGGTCAATCGAATAAATGGCAAGAAAATACGTATTTCAGTAGTGGCTAACCCATCGCATCTTGAAGGTATATTTAATTTGTTAAGCATAAAAATTTAAAAACTTGAAATTTTTTTTCAATATTTTTTTATTTCCATTTTGTCTTTTTTTTGAAACTATGACAACTATTGCCGAACTGTTTTTGATGAAAAAGTCTATAGAACTATTTTTATTAGAGGTAGAACAAATACCCAATATTTATGGTAATGTAGGGTTTTAATATTATTAGGCACATAATACATATATCAAAACAATAGCAAAATTTTTATATTTAAAATATTTAAGCCGTTGACCCCGTTGTCCAAGGTAAAACTTATTCCGAACAATTTTATCGCGGTGATACACACGGAAAAAAAGTAAATTAAGAATTGAATTTTAAGCATATGTTTGATTTTATTTTGTTTAGCCCTTTTTGGATATATTATGGCTTTTGGATTTTGGATCATAATTTGTGTTTTTTAATCACTAATTAGCCGGCTCTTTGCTATATATGCTTTTGCCTATATCTCTTGCATATTATATACAATTATTTTGTTTGATATTTTAAGGTTATTATATTTATTATATTTACGGTTATTTTAATAGGTTATGAGTATCCTACTTCACGGAGATGCGGCTTTTGCTGGGCAGGGCGTCGTCTACGAAACCTTTCATTTGAGTGAACTGCCCAATTATACTACGAAGGGAACCATACATGTCGTTGTTAATAATCAAGTTTGAAACTTGAAATTTGTTTTTTAATTACATAGGTCAACAAACTTTTGAAACCTAATCGTTATATACCTTAGTAAATAAAACTTTGTGAAAATAAAATTAGAAGTTTTTTTCCGCATTATATAAACATTGAAAAACAAAATCTAGAGTATTCTAAGGTGGTTTTTTGTGGACACATGTCCTCCCATCTTATTAAGATTATAATTTAATTAAGGTCAAAATATTTTTTTTTGCAATTTCGTCTTTTACGCTATTAAAGAGGAGAGAATTTGTTTATATAATTGTTGAAATGTAAAATATCAGAATTTTGGTTAACAAGGTACACGATAAAATACAAAACAGGAAACAAATATTTATTTACTGTTATTTAAAAATAATTTTAACCTATTTTGTACCCCTCTCACCCCCTTGATTCCATAGGTCGGTTTTACCACAGACCCCCGAGTGGCCCGTTCCTCCCCTTACTGTACCGACATCGCTCGGGTCGTTAACGCGCCCATCTTCCACGTCAACGCCGATGATGTGGAGGCAGTCAACTACGTTTGCAAAGTCGCCGCCGAATGGCGCTATACATTTGGAAAGGACGTGGTCATTGACTTGGTATATATAGAGTATCTTGTATATGGGCACGTTTAAAATGAATTTTAGTTTTTTTTTGAATTAATTTTTGTAAAAGCGCATTATTAACAAAAAGCTGCCAATTTTAAGTATAGGCACAGAAAATACCTTTGCTGAAATTGTGGTTTTTTGTTAAAACCTAGTGAAAAAATGTTTTTAAATTTATAGTCCTTTTTAACAACATTATTTCGGCATCGGCAAAATGTTTTCAAAAATAATCACGTTTAAATGGGAACATGAAAGCAAGCTTTAATGCACATAGTGCTTGATACTACCAATTATTAAAACCTATCAAAAGGTTCGTAAATGCATTAAAAACGGCTAAGTAAATATATTAAGTAATTTGTTTTGATATTTTTTAACATTTCATTTTAACATACCTGTTTTGCTAAGATAACATTGCTTATGTCTTGGTTTGTTCTTTTAAAATTTCAGAGTTTATAGCTTTAATTTTTTTAAAATACAATACTGCGTCTGTTGAGTTGCCGCAGATTGGAAAAACGCCTTTGCCTATAATTTTTTTAATTTTCCGGGTTTCCTTATAATTTAACTAGTTAAATTCTATACAGTTTCTACAAGGAGTAATTACTATAAACTAGAGACGTATAATTTAGAAATATTTGCAATGTTTTTTTTTATTATTTATATAATTTCATATTTTCATTTTAAGATTGGTTACAGGTTGCACGGCCACAACGAAGTTGACGAGCCAAGTTTCACTCAACCGCTAATGTATCAAAAAATCCGCTCTCACCCGCGCCAACTTTCTCTCTACGCTCAAAAACTCATTGGCCAAGGCATAGTCACATCCTCCGAAATTGAAGTTTTTTTACCTAAAACATTAAATTAACCGAAACTCATTTAAATTATCATTTTAAAACATGAATAATTTCACAATCAGAATTGTTTTTAAATTTCAGAATTAATTTATCATTATTTTTGAAACTTGTTTAAAACGACTATATCACAGGTCTACAAATTTATATATGTTGGGTAAGGTTTATGAAACGGCAGCGAAATAATGTTTATAATGTACATAATGGCCTTATAACTAACATTTTTTTTTCCTTTTTTTGAAACATCAATTTGACTCCTTACAAACTAAATCTATAAAATGCCAAAAATAGGAAGTTAATTTAGGATTGTTAAGGATAAAAAATTGTTTCCACAAGTATATCAAGCTCGAATATTCATTTAAGTTTCAATAATTCTATTTAGTTTTTGAATCATTTGTGTTTTTTTTCATACATTTTCAATGTTTATAGCTGGCTTAAAAACGGATGTGAAAATCTTAAGATAGTAGGTTTATTTCATAATTTAGTTTATATATCTCGAAAATGGTCGAACTGTGTAATCAACGATCGACAAAAATTTTAAGAGCTTGTTGTAAACATCAAATAGTTGAATGCCTTATTTGACGATTTTTGTTTGAGATATTGACAAGTAAAAAAAATTAGAAAAGTTTTTTTTATAGAAATATTGAAACTTTTTTAATGATTGTTATAAAAATCTTTAAATTAATTAACTAAATTCTAAAGTTTTTTAATTGACCAGGTCTAAAAAATGTTTTGCTCGAAGTGTATTTACAGGAAAAAGTGAAGAATGTTTTTTTTGGAGTTTTTTACATACAATTTTTATTTTTTAATCTTTATATTTTTTTTAAATTATAATTTTACTTATAATTATATTAATTTTTTTATAGTTTAGATTTTTTTATCCAACACAGATAGATTTTTGGTTATAAGTATTTTTAAATTCAATTTGATGTTAAAGAGATTGTTTCTCTATTATCCATGTGACAAAGTGAGGTTTTATAGAAGAATATATTGTTCGTACATTGCGTGTGAATTAGGAATATTTAATTGAAACAATGATAGTAATAATAACAATATATGTTAACACCTCGAGCTTCTATATATAATTATCTTACGATCAGTTAAATGTAAATTGGACCAATTAGTGTTAAAGGTTACTTCTAAAATATATCGTTTAATCTAATTGAATAAAAAGTTAACTAATTAACATTTAAAATATATTGTTAAACCATGTTAATAAGTAAAAGGTCAACATGGTGACCAAGGAGTTGAACTCGCGACCTTGTGTAGAAGGGCTAGTTCTTCTCCTTGGCTCCAAGAAAATAGACTAATTATATCTTTTGTAATTGGTCTTGGTGGACATTCAATTCCTTCCCATTGCATAAAATTAAATAATTTACGGAACCCCATACTATCCCTCCCCCCTGGCACTAGCACTAATGTGGTCCATCTGATATGTGAAACGGGCCCTATTAGCCCCTTTTTCTATTTCCCGGAATATAGCTTTAATAGCTTGTTTTACAATGTAGATAACATTTTATGAAAATTTAAGGTGGCATATATAGGAAGCATAATATTATATTTGAATAAGAAAAGTTCACAAAATAGATTGTTGTAAGACATTAAGGAAGCTTCTCTTGGTATTTGAATCTGGTCTTTTTTCTATTTGGTATTTGAATGTTACACTCACAGATGAACCACTCTAATGTTCTCAAATTTTTCCCCCTCTTCCACCCCACTCCCGTGACTCCTGCATATTTTAAACTCATCATTCTCACCACATATCATCAATTCTTTTTCAAAAATTTCCTTTTCGTCCACCATTTTCACTTCTAAAAATTTACTTTTACATTTCCCCCCAAACCCGCCAACTCCATATTTGTAGGACTTAATGGATTGGAATCTAACTTTTTGTTATATTTTTCCATCAACATTAAAGTGTATGGAGAACCCGGTCAATAGTAAATTCCTCGTTTTTATTTTCAATGTCCACCTTGAACTTTAACTTAAAAATAATATAATTATAATTGTGTACGGCCTTAAATTATAATTATGGTTTGTATTCAATTGTTCTCGCGTGTTTGTAATTATATTCTTAGTATTATTCGTATTGTTCGCCACAGTATTAATCATCGCTCGATTGTTAACGTAATTCAGCCAAATATTCGTATTCGGTCTCGGTGTATAACGATTGTTATCACCATGGGGTAAGCGGGTCCTATTACTATTCGTATCATGTTTTCAGACCTTTCCAGAATCTCCTTTAATTGTGTTTGAAACTTCGGTTTGGTCAACCTTTGCTTTGATCATATCATCATTAGTCGTCGCTATTACTTGCGTGCCGTTCTCGTATCTTCATATTGTAATTGTAAACGTGTCTGTATCTAATTTTTAGCTATCATACTCACCTGGTCCTTATTTAGGATAATTTTACATAACTCAAAGGTCTTGCAGAATCTATAATTTTAAGCGCATTATTATCGTATGTTGTTAACCAGTAATGCCTTACGTGTTTTTTATCTCCTCTCAAAAGCGTAATCCTTATAATTATCACTTCTAAATTGGCCCACTTGGTATGACGGGCGATGGGGCTTGATGTGTAGTCATTTCGTTTTCCATATATATTGTACCTCTATTTAATTTATATCCAAGTAACTACCGTCACGGCACCATATTAGTACTTGCGTGTGAATTAGGATTATTTATTTAAGACAATGATATAAGATAATATAAGATATAGTTCCAGCTGACTCCTCCTCTTCGTTCAAATTGAAGAGAGCTATATAGTATTGTTCAGTATGAATAAACTGCCCATCGTCCCTAATAGTATACTTCATAGCCTTTGCTGAGATTGTTTGCTTAATAAAGTGTTCGTATATTTAGTTATCGACCTCATCATTCTTAGGTTGATCAACGGTGGTATTGTTAAAATCACCCACATTATCGTAGTTTTTATTCGCATGCCTCTTCACCCATTATTAACCATTTCAATTGGTTGAATCCTGTTATTATTACTATTAAATTGCTCACCCCTTTTATAAAAATAATGAATTCTCATATATCTTATTCCCAACTCCTCAATTCTGTTTAAATAGATTGTTTGAGCATCTCCGAATATGTTACATTGACCGTTATATTAAGTTCTTGACAATTTTCTTCAAAATTTCGTATATGCACATGTAAACTCATATTAACAATGTTTGAATTAAGTAATTCTCTTCTACAATATTATATTTACCGTTACATTTGCTAAATTCTTAATGTTTATCGTATAGTTGAACGGTGAAGTAATCATCATAATTACGCCTTTGTGAATGTCTGCTAAACTCTTGATGTTCATCCTATGGTTGTTCGGTGAAGTAATCATCGAAATTACTTAAGCCGGGTGAGGGAAAAAGAATCAAGTGGGAGCCTGAATTAGAATTATTAATAAAATAATTTGGAAAAGTTTTTTTTAGTAATATAGGAAAATTGAGCAAGGTTGCTAAGTACATACTAAATTAAAACCTAATTGTACTCCAAAGTTGATACCGGCGAGACAGGTACCATTTAAATAGTGCCACCTTTAGAAGCTGAAATTCGGGAAATGAAAAAAGGGGTAGTGGAACCCGTTTCGCAAGTCATGTGGGCCCATTGGTTGTAGTGCTAGGGAGGGATATGGGGTTCCGATTATTTAATTTTATGCAATGGGAGGGAATTGGATGTCCACCAAGACCAATTACGAAGGAGATATAACATAGGTCAACAATTTTTTGAGAGTTATGAGTTAACTACAGAGATCAAACCTGCCATCTTAGGGAATATCAAATCCGTTTACCGTTTTTCCTAATCAAACTTAGTTAGTCAGTTATAAACATTGAAAATTTTAGAAAAAAAGGTTAAAAAACCAAAAAAGATTCAAAACAAAAATAAATTGAAATTTTATTTTTGCTTCACAATAGTTAAACTGTTAAATTTAAACTTCAAATAATATCTTCATTAAAAACCTATAATATATCGTATCGTATTTAAGTTTGGACGCGGAATATTTTGTATTATCTAAATGCCGATGTTAGAGCTTGGTATATTAATAAAATTTATTTCCCATTATGTGTGATTATAAATATAAGTTACAAGGGATTTTTATTTGCAAAAAAAGATTTTTAAATTTTTTCTTTTTGGGGTATATTTAGATCTGTCAATTTGGTCAAAAAAGGCCATTTTTCGTTATAAACGGATTTAAGGAGCCAAAGACGGAAGAAACTAGGGAAAACGAAAAATCTATATGAGATTAGGCCATCATGGGGATGTGTTCTTTTATGTTTTTATAAAATTCAAGTTTTTGACATTGATAATTGTTGACCTGTGTAATTAGTCTGTTTTCTTGAACCAAGGAGAAGAACTAGCCTTCCTACACATGGTTGCGAGTTCAACTCCTTGGCCTCCACGTTGACCTTTTACTTGTTAACATGGTTTAATAATACATTTTAAATGTTACTTAGTTAACCTTCTATAATTAACGTATTTAAGATGTAACTTAGTTAACCTTTTATTTAATTAACTTTATATATTTTGGATGTTCAACCTTTAACATTATTTAGTCCAAATTACTTTTAACTCATCGTAGGATGACAATATATAGGAGCTTGAAAAGTCAAACATTTATTATCATCTTTATCATTGTCTTTAAATAATTAATCCTAATTCTCAAGCAATGTGCGAACATATATCAGCTTAATTGTGTCATAATTGCTGAAGGCCATTATGTTTAATGTTCAAATAATTACGCACCTTAATACTTTTGCTTAATTTTTTTACAGCAATATTTATATTTTTTATATAAAATAATTGTCATATATTTATTTAATTCTTTTTTATTTAGACGGAAAAAGAAGAATACAAAAAAATTTGTGAAGGGTCCCACGATACAGTTAAGACTATCAAAAAAATCAAGCATACCGAATGGCTTGATTCACCTTGGGGAGGTTATTGTTTATTTTACAATTTTTTTTTTTAATTTAAGCTATTTCACATTTTTTTACATATTATAAGAATTTATTTGAATTGAAGATTTTTTTATCAAATGCCTAATATGAGTTAAGTTTTTTAATCTAGTTTAAAAGCCTTTACATATTTCAAGGGGTAATAAAAACAATATAAATACAATTACAATTTGATTTATTCCGTTAGGATTTTTCCAAGGTAAAGACCCGCTCAAAACACCCACGACTGGCGTCCCCGAGTCTCTACTCAATTACATTGGTGATAAATTTAGCCAAATTCCAGCCAAACCTTTCACCCTCCATAATGGTTTTAGAATTTTTTTATATAATTTCATTTTTTTTTATTTCGAAGTTGGACACAAGGAATATACATTAAACACCAACTTTTTGGCCTAGCTTTAGTGATTATAAACGAATTATTCAATGCAAAGTTACAATCAATATTTGCTTCAAAATGAATTGTAAAACGATTTGATTAATAATGTTTATTTTATATATACTTGAGAATTACATTTATAATTACATATTATCTGTTAATTCAATTTTTTTTTACTACTACTTAGGCTTAAAACGCATTCTGAAACAACGCGGGGAAATGGTGCAACAAAAAGTTGCCGATTGGGCTCTTGGGGAAGCCTTGGCTTTTGGTTCCCTCCTCAAAGATGGCGTCCACGTTAGGCTGAGCGGGCAAGACGTTGAAAGAGGAACTTTTAGGTTTGATTTTCTCCATTTTATGATTAATTTTTAAATTATTAGTGTGATTTTTGATGTATTTGCATGTAATTTCTTGTTGCCTTTCTGCCTTTTTGTAATTTTGTATTGTTAGAGTTACTTTTGTAGATTAGGTTTTTGGCTCCAGCATTAAAACTAAAAATTCTATTTTTTGATTTTTAAATCTGGACTACTCGTAATCAATAATTTTCGGCTCACTTTGCCCTTTTAGTTGCAAATTTTATATTATGTGGGCCGGGCCCATCAGCTAAAAATTTAGGGAAAATGAGTTTATTTTGAAACAACTATGGCACTTAAATTTACCATAATTTGTTTATGGAAATAAAACGTTCCATAGAAAATTTAATGTTGATTATTTTTCTAGAGTTTTCTATTTTAAAATTTTAAATTATTTGATAATTGTTTATTTTAGTCATCGACATCACGTGCTCCATGATCAAATGCGTGATAAGGTTACAGTTGTCCCACTGCAAAACTTATGGCCCAACCAGCCCCCTTACACCGTGTGTAATAGCTCGCTTTCGGAATATGCTGTTTTAGGTGCGTTTTTAGATACCTATAAATTTATTAATTATATTGTGGCTATTATGTATTGGGTAGACTTACATTTTTTCTTTCGAACTAATATACGTTATTTGAATTTAAATTTTTTTTATCTAAATGACTCAATTTTAGGTTCAAGAAACTCATTCAAATTTTTTTTTATTTTCCAATCTTTTTTTTACATTTTAACGCTTATATATTTTTTTTTTTTTGATAAAAATCTAATTCATAAAATATTTTATAGGTTTCGAACTGGGCTATTCCCTAACTAACCCGCAATCCCTCGTGATTTGGGAAGCGCAATTCGGTGACTTTAACAACACGGCCCAGTGTATAATTGACCAGTTCGTTTGCTGTGGCCAGGCCAAGTGGGTCCGTCAATCCGGCCTCGTCCTATTGCTGCCTCACGGGTACGAGGGTATGGGGCCCGAGCATTCGAGTGCCAGGGTGGAACGTTTCTTACAAATGTGTAACGATGACCCAGAATATTATCCGGTTTCTCCTTCTTAAATTTTTAGATTGCATTTATTTTTTAATGATCGAGGTGGCAAAATTTTTAATAGCAGTAATTTTTTGTTAGCTTAAAAGCAGTTGGTTTACTGGTCGTCGAATGTTCACGCTTGCGTTTGAACACCATTTTTTTTACAATCAAAAAATTTTGACCTTTGATTTTTTTTTATAAACTCGGACTGCCTTTAAATTAGAATAAACAATTAGGTTTTTTATAAGCTTTTTTAGAATTCTTAAAATTATATATCATAACTCTTTATTAATAATTGCTGTAGCCCAAAGACCCTATGTTTGACTTACAACAGCTTCATGACATAAATTGGATCATCGCAAATTGCACCGTACCTGCAAACCTTTTCCATCTCCTTAGACGGCAACTTGCCCTACCCTTTAGGAAACCAGTACACATGCTAATTTATATTCGAACAGGCATTTTGCACGTGCTATATAACATCAGGAGATTATTTATAGTTTATCGAAAAAATATATTTATTTTTAACGTTATTTTGTTTAAAATCCACATTTTGACTTTGATTAAAATGAGATATTTGATAGAATTTTATCCAATAATTTATGTAAAATGAGCATTTATGTTTTTTTTACATAGCTCGTAGTGTTTACCCCTAAAAGTTTACTACGGCACCCTAAAGCCCGTTCACCGTTTAGCGATATGGCGGAAGGTTTTTTTTTATATACTACTACTTATGCCTCTAATTTCTTACACCTTTTTAATATGGTCTAGAGAAATGTATCCATTCTAAAATATTTTGGAAATTGTTAATATGATACTTTAAAACATTTTTGTATTATTGTGCAATATATACTACATATTTTTGATTCATGAAACTTTTTAAACCCTATCATTCCTTTTTTACTGATTTAATGAAAATAATATAAGCTCTGTGTAAATGTAAAAGGTATTGAATATTACAGGTTGTGAAAATTTGATTAATGAATTGATTACAGATCTATAATCGATGAATGTTTAATCAGCGAAATTTTTATAACAGCTGCAAATCTATTTTATGTCCTTATCTCTAATATTTTTAGTTTTTGTAATCATTAATAAGACAGGGCCTTACAGATCTACGACCATTGAAAAATTGGCCAAATTTGGCAAAAGTGAGTGTGCGACCTCGAAAATCCTGAAAAAAATTAGAAATTAATTGAATGTTTTTATTTATAATGAGATGAAATTTGCAAATCCAGCATTCTTATTTAGGATATAAAATATTTTGCCCCCAATATAAATGGTGATTTTTTACAGGTTTTAAAATATTTTAAGTTTGATAACAGGTTAGCTGTGATACATATATAAACATTTTTTTATCTCATTTTTTTATAAACAATATAAATTTTCATAGCTAGCTAACAAAGTTTTATCACAATAACGGAAAAAGCATTTGAAGTTTATATAAGATAGTAAGTTTAAATTTAAAAATTTGTTGTTCTGTATTTAATTAAATATAGAGTTTTTTTTAAGTAAATTTTTTCACATAAACATGCTAATAATTCTTAAGTTAGGGCTAACGCGAAATATTAGGTCTTAAAAATATTCAAATTGATATTATTCTTTACCTTAAACTATTTTATTAAATTTATATGTTTTTTGTAATTAGAAAGAAGAAATGGTTTTTTTAATTTCCAATCTAAGTTTTTAAAGGCAAAATTTTGGGAATACTAAACATACCCACATTTAATAGGTCAAATTAATCAATTTGAGCTTAAGTTTAAAAATCATGGTACATAATTATATTGATATTATTTTTTTAAATGAATCCAAACGCATTTGAGATTGCATGGATGCTAACACACATGCATTAACAATCCTATTAATATATAATGTTATCTTTTGAAAAAACAAAATTTCTAATATTTTGTTTTGTTAAAAATTTCTAACCACTAGGAACACAATTTCGGCGTATAATTCCAGACACCTGTCCTAACCCCCAGGGCATTAAAAAGCACATCTTGTGTTCAGGTAAAGTGTACTACGATCTTGAAAAGGAGAGAGAAGAAAAGGGTAAAGAAAACGATATTGCAATAACTCGGGTTGAACAAGTATACCATATACACTTTTGAATTTTTTTAATCTATAATTTTAACCGTAACATTTTTATATAAAACATACTAAACATTTTAATTAGCTGTTTGTAATTATATAATTTACACTCTTTAATATTTTGTTTGTGGAGTCAAATTTTATTGATTATAATACTTTTAAATTTTATATTATATCTTGTTAGCCAAATCTAGAATAAATTTCTATTGGTTGCCATTTTTACGAATAATTATTCCTCCTTTTAATTGTATCACATTATTTAGCTCTCCCCCTTCCCTTATGACCTAATCGAAGCCGAGATAAACCGATACCCCGATACGGCTGAACTTGTGTGGGTCCAGGAGGAGCCTAAGAATATGGGCGCTTGGCTATATGTCAGAACTCGCGTTAAAACGGCTCTGCATAAGGAACGGTCTATAAAGTATAAAATCGAGTTCCTTTTTATGGATTCTTTTTCTTTTAAAGATTCTTATTTATTTAATATTCTTTTTGAGTTTTTTAAAATGATTTATTATTTTTATATATATGTTATTTTGCACTAAAATTTTCAATGTAGTCTTGATTGTATAATTTGTGTTATAATGGGCACGATTTTAAATCTTGTTTGTCACGCATAATTTGTTAGGTAGAAATAGCTGAAGGCACTATTTACGTTTTTTTTTGAATATTTTATAAACTGTATGTAATATTAATTTTAGATCATAATATCGTTTGATATTTGTTTTTAGATACATTGGTCGCCATGTTTCAGCAGCCCCCTCAACCGGCAATAAATTCCAGCATCAAAGTGAATTCGATCAACTTATGCATGAATCTATGGATATTAAACAATAAACTTTGCCTTCGAAATTGTCTAAATTATTATTTTTTAAAAATATGTGATTACTTATAAATACTTTTAAAAGTGGTCTCATCATTGCAATCGTCATTACGCTTCCAATTTCCAAACTTGTTTAAACTTATTTGTTATTTTTGAGATAATTACGAGTGATTTTTGCATACAAACGCACATCTTTAATTTGTTTGGGGGGGGGGAAAGGGGGTTTTTTTTTTTCTTAAAATTTTCAAAATTTTAAAAAAAAAATTTTCAAATTAGTGTAAATTTTTTAAAGGTTGCCAAATTCAGTATATGCTCTTTTTTTTTTTTCGATTTTTCAAAATTTCGACCAAATAAAAACCCACTTTCGGCCCAACGTAAATTTTTAGATAATTGTTATTTCTTGATTTTTTTTCGACCTATTTTATATTTAATCTAGCTTTCGGAATGTTAAAAATTTATAAACTCTATCGTTTTTTAATCAAATCCTGGAAGAATTAGCCATTCTAAAGCATTTTATCAAAAGTAATCCTTCATTAAACTATCACTTATTAAATTCTTTGCTCACGTTATTATTTTAATAATTGTTTTTATTATATTACTTTTTAATGATTATTGTTATTAATCATACTAAATCAATGTTTTAATCAATGTGTATTTCCCAAACACTATATTTTGAAATTTCACATCTAATGATTTTTATTATACAATATTTATTAAAGTAGGATATAATTCTTTTGGCTTTCATTTATATGGAGTATTATTGCAAATATATAATTTTAATGATTTTAAGCGTTATAACATGAATTTCTCGAAAGCTGCAATGCCATCAATATAAACTAATTCGTTGTTCGACAATATTTTTTAGACATATAAATTAATTTGCGAATCAAGGTTATTATTTGTTGGATTTTAATTACTTGTACCGTTTTTTAGTCAAATTTTTTTAGCCTGACATAAACAATTAAAACTTTTAAAAAATTGTAAAACAAATAAGATGCAAAAACTAATTCAATATTGGAAAAAAAAATTGTTATAAAAATAACTAAAATGTTTATTTTTTGTATTTTAATTTAACATGGTAAAAGTGTCATTTTAAAGCTGTGCAAAACATTTTGGATAACCAAAAATGGATGTTGAATCTTGATATACAAAAAATTTGATATTTCATTATTTTAGAGGTAAATTTAAGTTACAGTAAAAATTTTTATTTTTAACCGGGATATTGTGGAAAATCGGTTACTTTTGCCAAATTTTGTCATTTTTTGGGGGGTTTCTAGGCCTGATTTTATTACAGCGGAAATAGTAAAGGCCATATTGTTGATTCACGCTGAAATTTCGAACTTCTCTGGACCCTCATAAAATGTTTTATACCTGTGCTATTTAATATATATTTTTACGTTCGGTTGATTGTAGAGTTTTTATGCTTTTATAAACTTTTCATTATCAAAAGCGCCGTTTACATCGCAGCAAAACTCTGTATATATTTTTTTTGCTTTTTATCAAGTTGTAAGGAAAGTTATAAACTCCGACATTTAGAAAGTTCAAATTTTGTATTTAAAACACTTAAAAATTGTGAGAAGAAATTTTATAAAATGGCCCCTATTTTACGCTATTATTTGAAGAAAAAAAACTTCGTTCAATTTTATCCCTCCTTCAAATAGACATATCTTATTCTAAAAATAATAAATTCAAAAAAAAAATGACTTGAAACACCCTAATAAGTAAGCTAAATAAATTTTCAGTTTTTTAGGAACTTATTTGGATTTAGTAGGGTTCAAAACGGGCCAAGATATTCCCGCCCGTCTGACGCCTTTTATCTTTGACCCAAACCTTCTGGTCGGACCGGTCATATATTAAACTATTAATATTTGCTAGAAAATTATCGATCAAATACTCTGTGTCCAATTATTACACTTTGTGAAGCGATAAAAAATTTGTATATTTTAATACTTATTAATAATCGCTAACTATAAATGCAAGAACATAATTTTAATTTATGCCCGGCCCGTGTAAATTTTGGCCCCACTCGGCTCGTTTTCCGGGCGATTTTGGTCTTGACTTTGATCTCTAATTTGGATGGCTCTCATAAATGTTTTTTTTTCAATACTTATACGATCCGAAACGTCTAAAAACGTAATCTTCAATCATTGTTTGATACGAAATAATCTTTATTTTTATTTTATTTATATTTGATAATAATAAAACATTTGAATTTAACTATGATCATCATAAGTCAGAAAGTGAAGTATTTTGCTCCGAATGGAACTATTATGAGATACGTTTGTTATGTTAAATTAGGTATAAATTTATCAATATTGCAATAAATCAATAGAATTATCATAGGTTAATGGCTCATCAGATTCATCTAACGTGGCCGCCATATCTCGCCGTATATCGTTTAAATTTCTGGAACGTTTTCCCACAAAACTTTTATTCGGTTCTGCTACGTTCTCATCGATATAGTTTGGAGGTGCATAGTCATAACTGGGAAGAGAGGTTACAACTTCTTCACCAGACTCTTTAGGGCCAATTGAACGTGGCCCACAATTTAGCGTGTCAAATGTCGTGGCGTCAACATACGTAGCTCGGCACAGGCCTTCAGAAGTATCGGGGCTACAATATATATGGACCGGTCTTTGACTTCTTTTGTTATAGCGATCGTACAAAACTTGACTCGCTTTAGGATCGTTATCAGTTATTCGACGCTTAGTATTATAAGGAGATGAAGGACCGGTTTGATTCGCTCGTTTGTGATTATTGGTCGATGAACTGAAAGGTATGTTATCGAAAGTTTTGAATGGTTTACAGGGACTCACTATCAAACAAGGGTTATCAGTTTGACATATATCTGTATTATTTGTGTTTGAGGTTGCGGGGTTTTGAATGCCAGGGGAAGTTGTTTTATTGCCACAACTTGCGCCGAAAAAATCAAGTTCAAAGACGCAGTAGGTTTCACCGCTTCCGGGAACTTTTTGAGCTGTAAAACCAAAATCACACGTGGAATTGGGTGGGAAAGCCGTATTGTTTGTGTTATTATTGTAAATATTTAAATAAGGATTGGGTTGACCCATATTGTGAAAAATGGTATTGTTACTGTCGATGGTGTTTATAAATCCATAATTATCCATTCCAGGTGATGTAGTTGTTTGCGTCTTATTACGTCTTTTGTAATAAATACCTTTATACGTGTCAGAGTTACCATATTCCGTCGTATTCCTGGAATATCCAGGTGAAGGGTAAGGAAAATATGGCAAGTCTGGTAATTTATTGTTTGGTCTGAGGTTCTCAGTAACGGCAGAGAGCCTTGGCCATGCATTTTTTCTCATATTTGGTGAGGCTAACTGGGCCGCATTTACGCCTGCAAAGATCTATTTAAAAAATATATTATTAATATTCGTTTGGCTGTGGAAATATTAAATTATTGGATGTAACATTGAAAAATAAGACAATATTTTATTAAAAATTAAGTTTTTATACCAATGAATACAGAAAGAATCTCAACATGATAAGTCTATAAATGTCGCTGATTGATTTCGAACAAAAATGTGAAAAATTTAAATAAATGTATATTTGTATAAATTTGGTTGTCCCTTTTATAGTATTTTTTGGGGGTCATGTTGACTTAATGAATCATATAAGGTACGCGTTATACCATAGGTCAATTGCTATAGTATGTGTTGTTTATTTAAAATGAATCATATTCCCAACACTTGATATCAATTATTTGAGAATTCATCAGTTTTAAAAATTGATATAATGACTAGTGTTCCTGGTCCTAACCACTAAGTTGACATCCAGTTATAGAGTCATATTTTGTTCACGTTAAAATGAAACAACAAAATATGACTAATTGACCAAATATGTTCTTTTTAAAAGTTTTACCAAATTTGAAATGTTTCGTGATATAATGATATGATTTTTATAAGCCCGTACTGTACCTACCAGATTAATTGATAAAGGTTAAAATAAATTAGGATTCAACAAATTTACATTTCAAGGATTAAAGAACTACCAGATAAAAAAATAAATCAAATAAGGGCAGTTTGGAATAAAACTGACCTTACGTTACGTGTCAGGATAAAAATATTTAACACATAAATTTTGGATATGGAAATTATACTTAAAGGCGTGGGTTCTAATAGAATACTCAATAGCATTATAGATTGAATTAATAGAAAAGTTAAGATAAATGCAAAAATTATGAAAGTGAGCCGGCCCAAAGCTAGGAAATTTAGGTCCGCCTGCATATGGGGGTGTTTATATATGAAAACTCATACACTTCCACATTAGGCTACATCCCAAATAAAGTTTTGTTTTTCCTCAAATAAAAGATGAAATTTGGTATTAAAAATGAAGGAGGAAAATACATTCACTGATTTTTATTTACAATACAAAACGCCGATTTTATTAAAGAGTCTACATCGCAATTATTTTTAATAATTCATTTAAGTCTATAGAAGTAAAATATTATATTCATTTTCATCTAACTTAATTATTTTATATGTAATTCGACAAATTAGAAAAAAGCATGAAAAATTTGAAATATGATTTAGAACGTGCCCTTAATCAGAATGCCTAGGCTTGTGTGGTGCTGCGAATTCAATGCAAAATATTCTTTAGATAACCGTTAATCATGTGTAATTATACACATTTTTCAAAAAATTAACATATAAGTTTTAACACCAAAATTATAAGCTCTCAATTCTGAGCATGAATATAGCTTTTAATAGCAGCACCAAAAACATTCGCGTAATACTATTAGGACTATAAGAAGGCAGGCCACGCTTAAATGAGCTTTCGGGCACCAGAGTTTAGCTTCATTTTTAAAAAGTTGTTTAGTAGGCCGCATGGATCATTGCGATATCTAGACCTTCTTTGGCATTTTAAAGATATTTAATGGTCGTATTTGACCACAATATTTTTGATCGTGTTGATAAAAATTAAAAAAATTGGCTACCGAATATTATTAAAAAAAGTTAAAAGAATCAACATGTTGGATTAATGTTCGACCGATCTATAATTATATATTATTATTATATTATTAATGGACCGGCAATTTTTTTTATTAATTTTTTTTACATATTTAATATTACAATCTTAGTTTAAACATTATAATGTTTTTTTGTTACCTCTGTAAAAATATAAAAATATATTTTAAAATCTTATATCAAAAGTGACTTCTAACTTATAGAAATTGGCGTTTCTAAAAACTATTTTTTATTTACTGGGAATTTTATTAAAATTTGGACCCGTTTTAACTAAAGGGTAAGGAAAGGGAGGTTTTTTCGCACCCGAAAATTATGTCCCAAGCGGTTTTTATTTCTTTAATATTTCCAGCAAAGTATTCAACGCTTTCAGTTATACTGGCTGATCAGCTATATGTTTAGGCCTATTAGATTTAAATTTTAGTCTTTGTATGATTTTTCTTGATTAGAAAAAACATAACAAAGTTTGTTACAATTTTATGATTACAATAACAATGTTTTCAATGTTACAATTTGCAGTTCGATGACTAATATCTTTTTTATTATTCGAAATGGATGGTATTTTTTTGATATTGGTTTTGTTGCTCATCCGTTCGAAATTTAATCTATAGTAAAATTCTTTGTGAGAAGTTCTCAAAAACATGAGAACAAGAAATCTATTTTTAGGGCCGAGGACTTTAGTCATTAAACCAATATTAACGTAAACAAGATATATAATTTCAAAATCCATTACAAATGTACTTAAATGAATCATTTTAAAACAAACAAGTTTTAATTACGAAATGTTGATATAGTCACGCCCTCTTTATCCTCTTATCAAAATGATTCAATATATTACCTGACCCAAAAAATGTTCTATAAAAGGTCCAAGCTTTATTTAGACAAATCAATTATTTCATTTTTAAACGAACAAAATAAATTCTAATCACACACATACACATGTACGGAATATTCTTATACTCATTAGTAATAATTTATATTTCTTTAACTTGACATATTTTGATAAAGAGGTTTAGCTCCATTTTAAAATAGCGTAATTAGTTTATGTAAAAACAGGCGTTTTAATTTAAATTATGATAAGACATGTCCTGTTTGCATATCTTCACATTCAAAGTTCAAAATCAAATTTTATTTTAACTTCCCCACAGATCTTTGCCAGCGTAAATGCCGTACAGCGAACACCAACCACGAAATACGCCGCCCCGGTAACGATATCATCGGTAGTGTATGGAAAGCGTTATGGCCATCGATTGGCCAATTCCACGAGAAGGAACACACATCTCGAAGCTTTGCCGTATTCCCCGTATCCTAATGCCCAAAGTAGAAATTTTAACTGTTCCAATAATAATAATCGCGGTTCAAATAACAACGATCGTTATAACCGACGACCAAATAAAACACGGACCCCATACAAGTATAATGATAGCAATTACAACGATGTCAATATCCGTGATTTAAATAAAAACCGAACTCTCAACCGTAAACCTAACAACCCAAATTACGTTTATAGTAATGACAAGAATCGTATTGATAAATTTAGATATGGCAGGATACCCGAATCCTTGTGTGACTCGGGCTTCATAGCTCAAAAATTGAACAGTACAACCGGTGAGACCTACTGCGTTTTTGACATGGGCATGAATGTGTCATGCCTCGTGGATAATAATAATTATATACCCGCTAATATAACTCACCTCGATAGTTCTAGTTATTTAAATAATCGAACATCAACTAACCCTACTGCTATACCCAATAATGTTAATCAACAATGTCCACGTAACCTTTGTGTGATAGTACAACCCTGCAAACCATTTAACATTACCTCTCGAGGAGTAGTTAGTTTGACCAATCATACTGATCGAGTAATTAATCCCGATTCACCGAATAATAATTATAATGATAATCGGCAGCGGTTAACAGGGAACCGTCAAGAGAATCAGGTTTTGACTTATCAAAGGCCACTCCACGTTTACTGTAAGCCCAATACCTGTAATGGACAATGTCAAGTCACTTACAAAGATGCAGAGACTCTTGAAGCACTTAATTGTGGACTTTATTCGGTGAAAAGCTTTTAGCTCTTAAGAATCATCTTATTTATTGATCTTCTCAATATAACCATTGCTTTGTGTATATATTTATGTCAAACATATTTGAAAATAAATTTTTTATTAAAAAAAGAAATCAGGAATTAAAACAATAAATAGAGTTCTCTTTCCAAAAATAGGTGTTACGAACAAATTTTTTCTATATGTAGAAAATTGATGATAACGCAAATTTTTGGTACATGTTCAATGAGATTTGTAAAGAAGACCCAATAGAAAGGGCTTAACAGCTGTCAAATATATTTTTTTAATCAGCATACAACAAAGTAGGCAACATTACCCATAAAAAAATAACGAATAATCTAAGGTTTTTGCTCTCCTGGAAAAAAAAACTTTTTCTTTGCAACTTTTTGCATCCATAGACTTATAGGCGCGCCCTTGAATTGGCCATTTTCCTATAACCCAATTTATATAAATATTCCACACTTTCTTTGGAGATGAAAATATAAAGCTTTGAAAGCTGAAAAACTTGGCCTAAGTGTAGTAAAAGAAGAGATTAGAGGGGAAAATATCCAGAATTATTTTGGGGGAATTTTAATATTAATTGAAAGTTGGTAGACTTCCTGGCGCTGGGAAATAATAAAAACAAGCTTTGTGGGGGCTTATAGCGAAACACAGATCTTCAAAGATGTTAAAGTTGACTTAGCTCAATCTAAAAATTAGTTATTGCGCAAGAATCATGAGTAATAAATGTTAAAATTTAAAAAATATGAAAAAAAAAGATATTATACTTTAGCTTGGCCAAAACATACGTTTTGTAATTCGAGTTAAAACAAAAATAGTTTAATAAAATTCTAAATAAAAACCACTGTCACATATGGTATTATAATTATGTTACTTCCTTGCAAAAACCGAATTAATTAAACTTATGTCAGCAATAAGCGCGAATAAATGCTTTTTTTTATAATAAAGTATGTTTTTTTAAGGGAAATAAATTTTTAATTGCCTTAGCTAATAAATTCATAATTATAAATGTCCTTCTATTTTATTCGAATTAAAAGAAAAAACTCAATATCCTTTATTCTGCTTAATTTAATTATCAAATATAAAAGAATACTTAAAGGTAAAAAATTTAAGTTAGTTGGTATGGACCATTGAAAAAACTAGAATAAAGTTTTAATAAATTTTTTTAAATATTAACTCTAGCTTAAATAATTTTTTTAGCGGTTAACTATCAATTATATGTTTGATAAAATTTATTTAAATAGTTATAATTAATTGTTTGAACAAGTCCTTATCGGCTTAAAAATTGAGTTTTTTAAAAAATATTTATATTAATTAGAATTAGTATATATTAGATCAAAGGCAGATTCAAGTTAGTTTTATTAAACGATTAGAAAGTTATATAAATAAAAAATAACTAAAAAATGTATAGTTTACGTTAAAAAAGTTAACTTAACAAGCTTATGAAGCCTAAGGGTGTTAACTGTTAACAATATTTAAAATTCAGTTTAATTTTTTAGTTGACCTGACCATCCATCACCAGTTTACAAGAGTTTATGAGAAAATTTGATAAAAAATTAAGTATTTAAATGTGCTATTGGACCAACTGAATAACATAAATGGCGCCAGGTCGAGAATATTTGATCTTATTTTCGGCGTTTTTCGCCCATAAATTCAATAGACTTGAATTTTTCCTCAGGATATTTAATTTGTAGTGTTAACAAACAAAAAAAAAATAGAAAAAATAGGGGATAACAGATCACTTTGGGTTACAAAAAATAGTCACATATCCTGGTAATAAAAAAATTTTGTGCATCTGACAAATTTTTTATTTTTATTTATTCTTGTCAATGATATAAAGACCAGTTGTTGTTAAGTATAATTAAAACTGTTACAAGGGCCATTACAACAACAGTTATAAATATTCGTCTATATTAAATAAAAATATTTTTTTGACCAGATTGAATATTTTTTTCATATCTGGCGAGAGCACACTGAATTTTGAAGTTTTTTTTTTGAAGACTTTTATAAATTTTACATGAAAAAAATATGGTTTTTTATTTCCATGTTGTGAAATAACATGTATATTAGAATAAAAGTTTATTTTTTCATGAACCGAGCCAAGCTCCTCTGCCGTTTTAATTAAATTATATATTAATCTTCGAAAAAAATCTTACTTAACCTATAATTTGACTTTTAAAGAATTCATCCTAAATTTTAGGCTCTAATCACATTACATGGAAGAAACGTGTTCGAATTCTAACTTAGTTAAGGAGTCTTTGCCAGGCAATACACTAAATCCTCTCGACAGCCAGGAAATCATTATAAAAATTGCATCTACAAGTGTTGGACAGGGTCAGAAGAAGCGCCGCAAAAAGTTATTGCTCTCACACCCTTCGTCTGGAATAACATGTGTCCTAAATTGTAAAAGCGAATTCAAAAACAATATAGACGATCCAAAATTGGAGCAACCAAAGCTTATGTCACCCCTGCCGGCCATCGAAACGTTTTCTTCATCCCCGGACGTTCCAATAAACAGTTCAGACATAGGTGCTCTCCACGTGGACCTAATAACCACGGGTAGCAAGGTAGTAAAATCCACGAGGGCTGGAATGACACCACCAAGTCAGGAGTTACAAACCACTACCCAGGCACGCGAACTCGAGGATGTTTGTTGGAGTCGGCCGTACCAAATCAACACTAGCCATGACTCCTGTCACAACCAGTTCGATAACTATTATTTCGGCAAAATTGGCACGGTAGATGAGACACCTAATAACCTAGTCTTGAGCGCCGAAGATGAGCTTTTACTGTACCGGCATCAAATGAGCCAACGGCAAAGCGCCAACGCCCGCGAACGAAGTCGCACGTTTCACGTTAACCGGGCCTTCAACGCTCTGCGAGGCCTAATTCCGACTAAACCACCCAATCGCAAACTTTCTAAAATCGAGACGTTACACCTGGCCATCAGTTACATTGCCCATCTGAGCACGCTCCTCTATGAAGCCTCTGAGGATGATGATGATAATAATAATCCATGCTGCTCGCCAAATGAAGAAACAGTTCAACGAGATCAACCACGAGACTCGGCCAACGTATTTAGTAGCGTTCTTTGTTGTTCGGAAGATAATAATGACCAACCGTTTTCTCAGGATGAAGATGATAATGAAGGAAATCGGAGCACAAATTTTCAGGAGAACCCAGTAGTTGATCAAGCCGTTGTATATTACTGCGGTCGTCAACTTGGTCCCACGAGGTCGTCCGATATTTCCGTTTATACACCACCAAATTCGAGCGATTTACCTATCGTTGACGCTAACTCCAACATCACGGAGACTTTGGTAGCAGCCCAGTGCAACGGACCATTTCACGACTTGATTCAGCTCCAATCGATGCCAAAACGCATAGCTAAGACTATCGTTAATTACCTCAATGACAATTACAGCTCCTCCTCCCCCGTTGGTTCAACTCTTTACTGTCCAACCAAAAATGCCGGTGTCAATAACAAAACCACGGCAACTAGTTCCATCTATTGTCGGAATGGGCAAATTATAGCAGCTGATGACAACAAAGACTCGAATATCGAAGATTGCCCTGATTGCCAAGCTCTTAAAGATAATGAAACGTCTTCACCTATGCTTCCCGAAAATACTTCTTCAAAATCTGGCAAAAAATCTTTAAATGAAAAGAAAAATCGGCCGCACACTACCAAATCAACACCGCCTCCGCATAAAAGGCGATACGCACCACGTAGTTCCCTAAATGCTACGGCTGCAGCTTATAAAAAGGATAGAAAACCCTACAAATACTGCACGTTTTGTGCCTTTAATAATTTGTCAGCTACTAATAGTGTGAATTAGCTCTTTTGTATTACTAATAATATTGGTAAAAAAATGTTTTCGGAAAATGACCTTATGTTTGTTTTATAGCTATTTCGAGTACATGATTAAATTATGAAACACTTTTACTAAACTATATATCTGTTATACCATGTTAAATATTTTGTTTTATTAAAAATATAATAAATTAGATACATAAATTATATTATAATACGTGATTTACACCATTTTAAATTTCACGGAGACCATAGCGTTTTTTAAAAGACAATGAATGGTTTGTTGTCGTGTTAGAGGGCCCGGTCCAAACATATGGACCTGGTATAAGATACGCCATCAGGTGAATTTTTTATTTAATATTTGTAAGCTTAATTTCAATTTAGACTTTCATTTGTTTCCCTTAAGTTAAATTAAAGTCAAACTTAATGATATTCAAATAGATTTAATCGGGCTTTGGACTGTAGCAAGGGAAATCACTAATTTTATAATTTTACATCTACAAATTTCAACCAAGTTTATGGTGCCTCAATGTCTGCCTCCATCAAAATTCGTTCTTTGAACGTATGGGCAATTTTCAAGCGCCTAAGTTAAAGTAGGGAAGAGATAATGATAAATGTTTGTAGTGGATTCACTGAAGATTATGTAAGGTTTGTAAGAACCGAGCCAATATGGTTTTCTTATAAAAAAACAATAAAGGAAATTAGTCGTCCACCTCAGTTTTTCGCTGAGATGGAGAAATAGGTGGTTGCAAACAGAGCCTACGTGGAAGCGATGTTTATAAAATTTCCTGACACAGTAAATATTTAGCCTAGACATTAAAGTTGTTGGAACACACTATACCGCCATGTTTTTAACCCACCACAGGTAAGGGGATTTGTAATGCGATAGGTTAGGTGGGGTCCGTACGAACTTGTTAAACCCCTATTACCTGACAAATTTTAAAGTTATTGACTTCATTTTTTTTATTATTATTAATAGGACGTGTTTTATTTATGATTTAACATAAGTTATCATTAACATACTATATATAAAATTTTACACAAAGCAGATTTTAAAATGAAAATTGTTCATTTTTTTATGATACACTAAATAAATCTTCACATTAAATAAAATATTTAAATGTTATAGAATAAATTGATCTAGGTCTGGTAAAATCTTAATAAAGATTAAAAAAAAATTTATAAATAATAAAATATTTTTAGATTATGTTTAATCTTTTAATCTAAAATATTTTTTAGGAAAAAAAATAAATTTAAAACAAAATATAATATTTTAACCTTGTTTGTTCTAGAAGTTTATGAATAAACAATTTAAATTAGGTACTAATTTTAGAATGAAGTGCATATGGACTCTAATAGAACTTTTATCTAAACATTTGTTGTTAGGCTTGGAGCATTGACTTATAGTTTTATTACATAGGTCAACAATTTTTTTGAGAGTTATGAGTTAACTACAGAGATCAACCCTGCCATCTTAGGGAATATCAAATCCGTTTACCATTTTTCCTAATCATAGTCAGTTATAAACATTGAAATTTTAGAAAAAAAGGTTAAAAAACCAAAAAAGATTCAAAAATAAATTGAAATATTATTTTTGCATATTTATAATATTTAAACTGTTAAATTTAAACTTCAAATAATATTTTCATTAAAAACCGATAATACATCGTGTCGTATTTAAGTTTGGACGCGAAATATTTTGTATTATCTAAATGCCGATGTAAGAGCTTGATATATTATTTTTTCCCATTATTTGTGATTAAAAATATAAGTTACAAGGGATTTAAATATGCAAAAAAGATTTTTAAATTTTTTCTTTTTAGGGTATATTTAGTCTGTCAATAAAAAAGGCCATTTTGCGTTATAGACGGATCTAAGGAGCCAAAGACGGAAGAAACTAAGAAAAACGAAAAAGATATATGAGATAAGGCCATCATAGGGATGAATTCTTTTATGTTTTCATAATAATCACGTTTCTGACATAAATATTTGTTGACCTGTGTTATATATTCAAACATAAATTACAAAAATTGAAGACAATATTGCATATTTTTAAAGATACTTAAAATTTAAGATGTGCTGGAGTCCATATGGACCCCACCATACCTGTCACGGGCGAACCATTTTTCGTTATAAAATTTTGTCAGTTTCATACATATTTAAGGAAAAATAATAAAAGCACCGTTTTTGCTACTTGAGAACTCAAATTAAGAAGTAATTTATTTTACAATTATAATCAAAGGCGTACCCAAGGTTTTTCAGGGGGGGGGGGGCCCGAGTTGAGGAGTAGGGTAGACATAATACTATATAAAGAAGATGGGCATTAACCATAAAAATTAACTAGTTAAAATATTTAACAAAAAATATTTATCGATCTATTAATAGCTAAACTCATAAATAAATTTAACTTAGATAGATTTAGTTAAATTTTTAAACTGATCCTATGAACTTTATAATTTATGCTTTTACCAGCCTCATTCAATTTAGTTAAGTTATTTAATTTCAATTCCCATTTTGCATTAATTAATTTTACCATTTTTGGCATGATAAAGAACTTAGCGACCTTTCATTGATATTTATAAATGTGGCCGACGAGTATCGTAAAATGAACCACTTGATTCAAGCTTGCTATTCTTTAAATAATTAGACTAATTTACAAAATTTATTAAGTTAATTTTTATAGCTAAATTAAATTAGATATTTGAATTTACTTAATACATAATGCAAAAGTCTAAGACTAAAAACAAATTTACTTAACACTGTCAGAAAACGATTAAAAAAGTTGTCAAATTTAGAACCTATAACTACAGGTTACCCCACTGCTTGTTAAAACTTGTTTTTAGAATAAAAACCCCTTTTCACTTTGAAATATAAATGAGGTTATACTATTTTCTATAATTTTACATTGTTTTATCCGTTGTAAACCAGGTATATTTTCAAAAAAAAACGAACTTGATATTAGAGAGGGGAATTTTTGGACTTACCATCAGACCTTAGATTTGGGAACATTGAAGCCCAGGAGAGAAGGCTTACATAGCACCAGCTTCTTTGTAATGGTTTAAGGGCGCGTTAAGACTTATTCAATTTTTAAACAAGTTCAAAAGTTCTAAATTTTTACTTGAGTCTTTTTAAAACGATTTTCAGCTATCTTAATATATTTTTAGATGTAAATTTATCATGATGCTTTTAAATATATTTAAAGCAACTTCGTTTTAGTGTCAAAAGCAAAATTTTTAAATACTTTTTAAAATTTTTGATGATAAGAGCGAACTCTCAACCAATGAGAAATTTTAAATTTTCAGATTCTAATTTAAGACTAGAAATGAAATGAGCGCCCAGATTCAAAAAACCTAAAAAGAAGGTGCAAATCAGTCCTCACCCCCTTTTATATAACACATATTGACAAAAAATATAGCACCAAATTAGGTTGGCTATATAAATATAATAATTCCTTATATCAGGTTATCATATTTTACCGTTTTTTGATATATGGTCAAAGTAATGTTATCATTTTTTTTTTTTGAAAACAAATGTCTTGCTAGAAAATAGCTCATTTAAAACCAAAGGTTTTTTGTTTAGGGCAAAAATTTTTAATCATAATATGCAGTGAATATTTAACTTTTCAATATAGAAAAATTAAATAAAGTGAATTTGTTTATATTTGGCTAACTAAAATATTTATAAACAAGGTAGAAAAAATTAACAATAAAATTTTTTATACAAGCAAATTTGTAAAAGTTTAAATGAGTTTGGGCAAAATAAATATTGAGTTCTAAATGACAATGAGAAGAAAACGGCAAGCGGTTTAAAAAAGAAGGTACAAAATTTTATTCTCCTATCGTTTAGCACATCCCGATCATAAATAAATATCCAAATGTGTAGACGCGTACTAAATTATCTTGTTTACTTATAGTTTATTTCACACAATAAATTGTTTGATATGTATTGAAAGCTGTTTTCATTATTATTACGTGTCCGACCAGGTGTATGATTTTTATAATATAAACATAAGTTTTCAAGGTTTCTTAATTAGACACTCAATTAGGACATGGTCGGTTCGGAACAAAGTATTTTAAAAATGATATATAGCAATATGCATGTAGATTTTTTTGACAAATATTACGAGATAAATTTAAAAAAAAATTTTTTTTTACATATATATTAATTTTATTCAATTCTCTCGTTTTCAGGTAATAATAATATATCGTACTAACTTGTTCATTTCAAAACATATTTATTAATAAATCTGGAATGTTATTCGTTTGCAAGAAAACTAGATGTTCACAACTTTTTTGCTCCAAAGCAGCCCAGTAAATTTTTTCAACCTTTCATTTTACAAATGCGTGTTTAACCGCGGCCCATTATGTCCGATATTTTTACACATTCCTAAAAACACCTGACGTCCTATCAAGGTTAGGCTATCCACTTTCGAGGCATAAGGAAGGATGGGAGTGTTTAGTTTTTATATATTTCCATTAATAATATCGAAAAACAAAATTTATATTAAAAAAAAACATTTATCGGGGAAAAAAGGCGGGAACAGTTGTAGTTAAAAAAAAAGCGCGCGCCACCCTAAATCCATTTTATTTTCCCGTTTTCATTAACAACGAAATTGGTGTGCGTTTCTCTACCTGTGAATTTTTAATGTATAGCTTTTTTTTGTCTCGATAAAGTCGATTAACTAAAAGTATCGAATGAGCTCCTTATATTTTGTCGCATCGCATTTTTTTTTGTACTTACCTTTGAATTAAAAACCTTTAATAATATTTTTAAATAGATTTATATAACAACAAAATTTGATTTTAACATTTATAATATATCCGATTTTTTTTATTCATCATATTAATTCAATTCACCTATATTTTTTTACTTGTGTTGATCACATATTTTAATGGAAATGGGTTTTTTGCTTTGATTCCAATCAGGATTCAGTTTATTTAAACTTGTTAAGCTTGGTGACCATCGAAATTATATTATTCCGTATAATTTATACAAAGGTAATTAATTATTCTGTTTTGCATTTTTCCAATTCCATTGAGCAAAAGATTTGTTTAACTTTTCTGTTAGACGTATTGGTCACATTAATTGATAAAGAAAAACATTAATATTAGTCAATGTCTTCTAATAATTGCGGTGTTAGCCTAAATTTTAGAATTACTATAAAGGGGCTAGGTGAACAGAATTTTACCGTCTTCTGGGGAAGATTTAAAGATTCCATTATGGGAAAATACAATTAAAATATTTTTAAAAAACGGGACAGTGTTTTCCATTAAAAAATCAGGCTGATACGATGTGCATTTTGAAATTTTGGTACCAGGTCAAAAAAAATAATTTGCCTTTAACAAGCTTGAAAAAAATAACCCAATAAAATTTATTTTAACTTTAAAACTAAGGATTGGCGCCTTGTTTTAAATTTATTGCATCATTGATTCGATGTAATTTTTTTATTGATAATAGAATTTGTGTCTCCAATATGTATCTTAAATGAAAGAGTTTTGTCATTTTTAATCAACACATTAACATCATTTTGCACGGCTATAAACAAGGAACCAACTTTAATTATTCTAACTTTTTAGTTGTATAAACATTTATAAATTCAGATATTATATAGGTTTTTAATGGCTTGCATATTTAAATTGACCGTGACCATGAGATTAAATGTATTTTTTTAGTCGTATAAGCGATCAAAATATAAACTTAATTTACCATTTATGCTTGTTTGGTTTTGCCGTCGAAGTTTATACTTCTTAGGTAAAATAATGGTCTATCTAACACGCCTTATATGAAAAAAGGTGACATTTTTTTAATCTAATTTTTTTTTTGGAAAAATAGAAATTTTTCTTTAATTTGAGTGTAACACACGCTATAATAATTTCTGCTTTTAAATTTTAGAAATACTAAAGGGCTTTTGAAACCTAATTAAGTATTAAATCGATGTATAGGTTTTTTTTGTTTAAAATTGGGTTATTCATCTTTTAGTAATTTTACATGACATTTAACTTAACTATGTATGACCTGAATGCTGGATTGATTGTCTTGTTTAGGGAGGTCGTGATTTTTTAGAGTTATTAAATCCAGATTAACACACTGGCTTAAAAATTGGGTCCAGCCCAACACTCATATATAATTTGTCCAACTCTCGTGCGTTAATTATTAACAAAAAACGAGTGAATTCTGAAAGCGCCTAAATGAGGACAATAAATTATGTTGCAGCTTGATTAAACCTGATATTTTCATTTTATTAAAAAGTTTAAAATTTAATTTTTTGAAAGCGTTTAATACTTATTGTTAAATAAAATAAATATAGCTAATAAACTTTTATCTCAAAAATCAACAAAAAGCTTTGGCCCGGACTATTTACAATTAAATGATTCTGGTGACCTAAAAATTGTCGATATGATAAAAAGATGAATAACAAATAGCGGGCCTTTTATTTTTAGTCCGAATGGACCAAGGGGATATCATAAAAATTAATATTAATTAGGGCAGACAACAATTTGTTTTCCAATATATCCTGTGGCTAGTGAAAAAAAATCTTTGTAGAAAATACTTGAACTCAGTAAAACTTCCATGTTAATCCATTGCGTTCATTTTTGTCTACGAATTTGTTTTTATTAACCACAGCCATATATACTTATGTGCATTACCAGCGATCGGTAAGGTGAAAAAAGTTACGCTTGATTGATGAGGGGTTTAGGTGCCCCAATAAACTTAAAGAGTTGATCTAAAGTGTGGAAGTAAAAGCAATCTTATAAGATCTAAGTTACTTTAAATATTTAAAAATGCAAAGATTTCGAAAACAATTTAAATTAAAAATCGAACATATATTATAAATGGCATAAAAAGTTGTAACTGCAAAAAGTATACTATAAGCATTTTATAAAAGATTCAAGATAAAATTTTTTTTTAAAATTAAAAAGTTTGAAGCCATAATTTATATTTTTTGCAAGCTTCAAACTATAATGACATAGTATAAAAAAAAGGCTTTAATAAATTTTCTGCAATAATTTTACGTAAAATGACAAAAATAATGTTAAGAAATTCAAAAACCGTCAAAAGTTGGATATCTGACATTTTGCTTGCATCTATTTTAGTAGTGGGACACCTTTGTATCTTTACATTTGTAGTCAAGGCGTATATATTTTTTTTTGTAAGGGGGTGGAAAAATTTGCTCATTTGATCCCAAAGCTAGCCTATAAATAAACTGGGATTGGGATCATCAAATACACCAGTAATTTTTAAGATTAACAGATTGATCAGTGCGTAAATGAGGTAAAGGTATGTTGATATGGTGAATTAAATTGTCCGCACTGATATCCGTATTTTACTAAAAATTCACCGGTGCATGCAGGGTTAAAAGTACCTGCTAAAAAACCACCTCCTCACAGCCTCTTCTTTTTTGAGCCGTACCCGTTAGGGCTTTGACACTTTTATCACGAACGTTAACGGGGCAATGGATATCACCCATTGTGATAAATATAGTCTGCCTGAAATAGAAATATATTGAATTAAGTAATCTATATGCTCTTGTGTCATAGGTGAAAGTAAATGCGTAATTTGTGATTCCTGAGATAAGTTGGAAAAAGACTTTGACAAAACAGGAGTTTTGTATTGCGCCCTAATCTCGTTCAATGCTGGGCAAAAACATAGAAAATGATGAATTGAGTTAACAAAGTTGTCATGACAGCAGGGGCAATCTGACAGAGTAATAAAGCCTGTTTGACCAGTTTAAGCTTTTTTTAGATCCCACCAGTTATTTGTCCTCATTTGTAAAAGAAGTTTTATTTCTGATGTTTAACACTATTTTCACTGCTAATATTATTAATTATATCAAAAAAAGAGTTATTTCCAAGTTGAGAAAAAATAATTTTGATTTTGTTTTATCTCGTCCCAAAAATTTATTAGAAATAAAACCCCTAACTTTTTTAGAATTTTTTTTGCTATGTTTTCATTAAGATTTAATTTTGTTTTTTTAATGGTTATATTACATCTTGAGACCCATGTCCATTTTTTAGAGCCAGTCTTAGACTTAACTAAATCTTTAATTAATGTTTTTAAAATAGGAGTGTTAAAAAAAGGAAAAGATTTTTCAGTTGCGTAAGCTTCAAAAGGTTCAATGTTTAAATCTTTGAGCAGATGTAATTTTGGGCCTAAAAGTTTTTTGCCGAATTTTTCACCTGGTAATTTGGTCGTGTAAATTAATTAGTGGTTTAAGTTCAGATTTATAAAGACCGATTTAAATCCCACATATAAATGAAACTTAAAGCATAAATATCTAGGTATTTAAAATGACATGCTTATCCAGATACAACCTTCATTTGAAATTGAAAATGCTTGGGTTTCGAGGCCCACCACACCAAACACGGGTCAAAATATAAAATTTTACATCCTTTTTTTTGTATTTAAAAAATGTGATTTATATAAAAAATTGAAGGCATAGAGCCATCAAGCCAACGAACTTGGGACATGTTTTTCCTGTCAATTATTCTTTTGATTATTCTACCCCCGGTTTTCACCCATATCCGATTAACGTACCCGCCCGCCCGTTATTATCAATTTGATTTCCTGGACAATGTTCGAACTCCCGGTCCGTGCGGAGTTTCACAAAGTACGATATATTTTTTATTATTTGTCGGGGTTTTTTTTTAAGTTGAAATATTAAAACAAGATTAGAAAATAAATTCACATAAATTTATTAATTCTAAATTAATTATGGATATATTTTAAATATATTTTTCTATTAATTATTAACATTAAATCAAATTAAAGGTAATTTGTTAAGCTTTAACCAATTTATAGGTATTTTAAAATTGTTACTAGGAACATATACCCTTGCTGAGCTCAGTTCATTATTACTCC
The DNA here is from genome assembly GCA_030555515.1 of Acutogordius australiensis. NCBI lineage: Eukaryota > Metazoa > Nematomorpha > Gordioida > Gordea > Gordiidae > Acutogordius > Acutogordius australiensis. The sequence continues at coordinate 19,602,070 of CM060244.1, forward strand.
GGACCGAGGCCGTAATCAGATTCTCTTGTTTCTCCAGGATAATTTCCTGTAAAATAGTATTTTTTACCGCTGTCCGGTCCGTGGCATATTAAGGCCATTAAGCCCATAATCTCGAATATTTTAAAAAAAAATTAGTTAAACCACAAAAATTAACTCGACGGATTAATCCCCCCTCTTTTCAATTCTCATTTACAATTCTTAACGTTGATCTAGGTCGTACAAATTCGCAGTGGTATAAAAATAACAACATCTAAGTCGTTAAATGCCGAATTACGGCTGAAAATTTTGAGCTTTTTTCAGTCAGCATGGAATGGATACATAAAGTATATATTTGGAAAAATCTAAAAAAAAATCAATGGGACCGTAGAAATTTTACTCTTTAGGTCAACTTGAGAGAGTTTTTGTTTACTTTAGGATTTGTCACAACACTAATAGGGTTAAGTGTTTACCATAAGTGCATAAACTTAAAACCACGTTTTATTACTATTTTCTCTATATAATATGCTGCTTAAAAAATGACATCAAGTAGATAATCCCCCGTTTTGTCGTTTCGTTAACTTTTAAAATATTCGTATTTTGATATAATTCAAACTTATATTATAAATAAATAATAAAAGGTCACCAAAATTACCTTTAAAAAAGTTATATAAATAGGTATAACCAGATACGATAAATCGTTCAAAAATATTTTGTATTACAAATGAAGGGAGAAAAATCCAAGGGTGTGGGCTAAGTCGGTTAACTAAATCTTCAATATTTATATTTATTTTTTCGTAATAAACTTATCCATAAAACTAATTAATTACGCACTACTAAAATTTTCAATATTTTTGATAATATATGGCTTTTAACATATATTTCTTTACCCTTTTTTTCCTCCACAAAACACTCTACCTGTGATAACAGGTATTAAACATGTGAAGATGAAGAAGAAAATTCAATTATCCCTTTTTTTCTATCAAATGATCCCCATGTGACAAGGTGGGGAAGGGGGTATTACCGTAAAAATTGGGGGGCTTTATAGAAAATAAGGATTCTCGCAATTTTATATTTGGGTTAAAATTTGATGGTTTAGACCTAGAATTTATGTCATTTTATTTATCCATTTAGTTTATCGTCATTTCACTGCTAATCCCTAATAAGGAGAAAATGGGTCCTATTGTAGTTTGATATTAATTGATGTCGTTTAGGTATATATTAAAAGTCCAGACCCCCTCCATTTATAACGTGTGGGACTTTAAAAAAGTGATGATAATTTTATGTTTTTTTTTATTTTTCTACGGATGGATTTTCATCATTAATTGTCTCGATCTAAAATTGCTTAGTGGCGGGCATTTAAGATTAAATATAGCATGCGACAAACAAAAGATTAAAGACAAAAGAATAGTGAAATTACTAATTAAAAGAGAGATAGAGCAAAGACGCAGTGAAAAGAGGGAATGATACCATTTGCAATCGAATAGAATGTTAGCTCCATGTCGTAAACAGGGCAGAGATACTTGTGTTAGGTAGTATTGCTTTAGACAAAGTTAAAATTTATTAATCCTAGACAAAACTAATAAAATAAAAGGTTAGGCTAAAAGAAGTTGTCATTGATTGTATCCCGTTGTACCCGACAGCCTAACGGTTTTTTTTAACCGCCAAATAAAAATAAAATTGCCATTAAATATTATTTTATTAACTTATTGTTGATGATCTTGGTGATTAATTACCGGCTCGCTTCAATTTATTATTGACAATTTTTAATTTTTGGTCTTAATGGACACATGTTCCCGCCCTCCTTCAAAATCTGTTTTTATTTTTTTTTAAACATCCAGATTTATTTGTAAAATTTTCGTTATTTATTGATTTTGTTAAGGTTTTTAAAGTTGTTTATTGCAAAAAATATGCATTAACGATATTTGTCTAGTATATTGTGTCAATTTGTCTAAGCCCAAATCTAAATTTTTTAAGATGACCAGAATTAATTTTTTGTTTAAAACTATATTATTATCTTTGTTTCTAAATTTACGAGGTTTCTATTGTTAGTTTTGTTAAAACTATACGGGTAAAAATAAAATTAATAGCAACATAAAAGTTAAAACATTTTGTATATTTCACAAAAAAAATTAAAATTCGAAGTTAAAATGGCCGAGTTTTAAAGTCTTGAATAGTGCAATTTTTACCATAGCAGTTTGAGTTAATTAAACTACAAGAAGCAAAATTTATCAAGAAATCTGGACGTGTTTGAAAAAGTGCAAACAGATTTTGAAGGAGGGCATAATAACTGTATGGAAAAATCTTTAACCAAAATTAAAAGCGCGCATCAAAATATTCAGTTCTTGGGCGAGTAAAGATATTAAAGCGAGTAACAAAATTGGCACAAGCGTTAGCGTGCATTGACTACCTCATTAGCTAGGTTGTTTCAAATGTGGGCAAAAATCAAATTTGTCCTAAAACGCGCAAAAACAGAAACTTTCAACGCACGCCAAAGGGTTTCGGATTATTTCAAATGCGGACAACATATTGAAATGTCTCAAAAGCTCGAAAAAAATAGTTTTATAAAACATTTGTTAATATTTTATTATAAACAAATTTTAAATTTTTCCTTAAAAACTAAGGTTTATTTCGATATTTAATTAAGAAACCTTGAAGCGCTTCGTTATGGACGCGCTTATAAAATGCGCCAAAAGCTTGGCACCTCGGATCCAAAAATTTTTTTGTTTTTCCAGAAATAATTTGTGCGCTACACCAAAAAAGAAATTTGCGCTCTTTTAAATATCAGTGCGCTTTGGATAATTAATGAGCGCTTTTAGCAAACTCGTTAGGGATTGTTGCTGGGCTCGCCTACAAATTTGTTACGTTCGGATAATTCAAATTTTTTGTACCAATTAATCAGGTACAATGTGCAGATTTAAATTCGCTGCGATAATGCCTTTAACGCAAACCATTTTTGCATTTTTTATTTTAAAGTAATACAATGTAATACGCAAAAATTGCTTATTAATACCTGATCTAAAATTTTGGTTAGGGCGCGTTCAAACTCAGTTTATTTTTTTAAAAAAATTTTAAAATTTTTAAAAATTTTAATATTTTTACCTTTTGACATTGAACGTTTTTTTACAAAAAGTCGCCAATTTTGGTTATTAGCATTTGAATAGTTTTTCTGAAAAAAAAGTTTTTAAAAAATTTTGAAAAAAAAAATAAAATTTTAAAAAATTCGAAATTTTTAATATTTTTTAAAAATTTGAAATGAGTCTGAACGCGCCCTTATACACGGTGGCCTATATCACGCTGTAAGGCCAAAATTAATCAAAACAAGTAGTAAATGTTTTTATTTATGATTACGAATTCCTCTATACTATTTTACTTAAGATTTTATTACACCTTTCAGATTGCAGTGCACTTTTTCCCAAACACGTCATTTGCGATAGCGTCATTATTGCGTCGCCAGACCTAAGGATTCTCTTCTCGTTTATCATAACTTTTTTGCTCATTCTCTCTTAGTTATTAAGGGTTGGCCAATGATAAAATTTGTCTGAAATTACGTTAAATTTTTATTTGTTTGAACTCAATTTAAATATTTTATAAAATGACCAACAATTACGAAAAATTATAAAAATGTAATATTTTAATGTTTCTTTATTTTAGAGGTTTTATTTGTTATTTTTTTTGCCAATACTAGTTAAAAAAAACAATTTGCAACATATGATTTACTTTTTTACAAAAAAATTAAGATAGTTTTGACGGCCGAGTTATTAACTTGAGGTATAAAAATTCTAATGTTATAGAAATTTGATGAAATTTCGAGAAACGGTCAACGTGGTTGTAAGTTATATACAAAATAATGTAATACTGAACAGGAGCTATGTTTGAATTCTGGTTCGAATTATATTTAGTATGGCGTTTTTCCCAATGCCTTTTAATTTTAATGGCTGTTTTAGGTATGTTTTGTTTTATAAATCATATATAAGTTTAGCCCTGCCATTAAAATGGCCTCTTTAAAATTATCAAATAAAAAAAATCTTAATTTAAATAGTATGTTTGTTCTATATATTATATAAAATTATAAATTAAATTTTAGTATATATATAAACATTTTGTTAATTTTTGCCTCATTGAACAGGAACCGGTCCTTATACAAATATCCTTCCCGGTTCAACTATCACTATCACTTGGCATCTAGGGTACCCACATCAAGTATGTTATTATATTTAAAGAAGTTCAAAATAGTCCCATTTCCCTAATTTAGCAATATAAAAAAATTTTAGTATTTTGAACTTAAATTTGACAATAATCGAATATTTGAATTAAGTAGTCGAAAAGTTAGGGCTATAAGCATTAGAGATTAACCCAACCTGCCCGAAAAACGGGCCGGACCGGGTTAGGACAAAATAAAAATTGTCGGGCCTAAATTAGAAAAAAAGAAATACGAGCCTGGCAGATTTTTCTATTCTGTATTTTATTAATAACTTTAAATCAAAAAATTCATACCTTGCAATATAATTTTCGGGTAAAATTTGTATATTCGGGCCGGGCCTAAAATGAAAAACCCAGTTTTGGGACAGATTTGGGTGGGCCGAGCCAAACCTAAAATAAAAATTTTTTTCACGGGCCGGGTCAATTACGGATAGGTTTTTATCTTTAATACTTATCATTTTTTTTAACTAAATATTTTGCCCATCAAATAGAAAACACTAAATTATAAGTTTTTATATATATTGTCGGTATGATGACAATCTATATATCGACTTTGGTAGGGCGGATATCGGATCGAACTTATAAATTCCTTGAATCAAGTCGTTATGGTTCTAGCACCCGAAAACTCTAATAGAACATACGTGACTGGACCAGATTACACGTAAATATTTTTATTTATATTGGGTGAGAATTTTGAGTATATCAACTGCCGGAACTTTTAGACACGACTCCATAGACCAAATTTTTATAGCCCGGCCCTTAGACTTTAATACCAATTGGTGATAAATCTCCAGTTCGCTTGTCAAATGCTTCTATTTTCAGTTCATATAATTTTTTCAGAATGAATAATACTTAATAATTTAAATAAAAAACAGGTTAATGTAAAGTATGGAAAATATAGCCAATATGAGCAAAAATTAAAGAAGAAATAGTTTAGAAAAGTTGATTAGTCTGAAATATAAATACGTATGATTTAAAAAAAAATTTAAAAAGACTAATTGTTTCAAAATTAATATATTTTATTGTGTATGATTTTATATAAAAGATTTTTATTATTTTTTGTAATAATCATATTTTATTAGTTTATAGGTTGTACAAACATTTGATTGGCGTAGCCAGTGCTACTTTTTAAAATTTAAAAAAATTATATTTATGTGATTTGCCTGTTTACGATAGGCTTAACAAATTAAAAGTAATTCAAATAAGCCACTTACTCTGAAGGTAATCTAATAATTTGATTTTTTTTATTTAAATATTTCAGTCACCATAGCCCTTTGCGTGAAGATTGAATTTTTCCTGGTTTTTTGCCAAATAGCTGCATTGCGAACACTAAAATTATAATAATCGCTGATATGAATATTTTATGTTTTCGATTTTTCTATATGGGAAATAATAAAGCTACAAATATTTTAAAGCTTTGGAGTTTATGTTAAAAAAATCTGACATATTATTAATTAAAAGAAAGTGATTTTGATAAGACAATGCTTGAAGCTGCCTAGATCTTGTAAACATAGTAAAGCATAGCTTAAAATATTTACAAATATATTATCTATCACGCGCCTAAATAGAATTTGCAGTATATTTATTGTTTCGTAATATTTGTATGACAGTATCGTTATATAAAAAAACCAAGTCTAAAACAAGCACAAAAATATTATGTCAAAAACAAATTAATGAAAATATAGTTATAACGAACTAAGCCTAAAACTAGCACAAAAATTTTCTGTCAAAAACAAATTTAAAATGAAAATATAGTTATAACAATTGTTTTTAGTGGTTGAATTTTTTGGATTGAGGCACTGCAATTAAAAAGATCATTTTTTTCGGTAGGGTTTATACAAAAATAGTCTAAGGGCATATTTAACCAGGGAAAGTTATGCCTCAAGGAATTTTTTGATGGCGGAATGGTTTAGAGCTAACACTTTGGATAAGGTCTAACGCGGCAGGTCTATTCGGTGTAAAATGAACTCGTGTAAAATGACCTTTTACACGAGTTCATTTTACACCGAATAGACTTTTACACGAGTTCATTTTACACCGAATAGTAAAAACGCTTTGCAACATATTTATTATATTTATATGATGGTTTTCTTATGTAAAATTTTATGACGATTCTAAATATGTTATTCAATTTTGTCTAACTCTTTTAGTTTTTAAATAAATGCGATTTCAAAATTTTAATAATTATATAAGTTAGCATATATGAATTTACAAATTTATTGATTATAATCGACCAATCTAACATTATACAACGAATTTAATTATGTCATTCGCGAAATTACATTATCTTAAAATTTCTTAAAATATAGATAAAAAAAGCCCAAATTTTAATTCGAAAATTTCATAAATAGATGTATTGTGAGTATTTAATTAATAACTCGTGTTGCCGAGAGGCTAGAGTTCCTTTCTCCAGCCCATGCGTGCCCGAGTTCTATTCCCTGAGGATACTTTTTTTTTAAATATTTTTTTAACATACCCAAGTGTTGCCTGACTTAGGTGTAAAATATTTTAGTAGTTCCTGGAATGTTTTTATGTTATTTTAAGTAAATAAGATGATATTATATAATAATTTTTTTAAACCTTATTTTTTTGTCAATAACTTAAAGATACCTTTCCTTGGAAGCTTTGTATATGTTCAACTAGTATATTTAAGCGCTTCTTGTGTTAATTTTTATAAAAGGTGAGCCACATTTCTCATTTAGTAATAATTTCGGCATTTTTATTTTAATTTATAATTAATATGTTAATATAAATTGTTTCACTCATTTAAATTTTTTTTTAAAAAACTTAAAAAAAAAGATCCTACTCCAACTGCGATGGGTATGAATTCTTACATATATAATGGCTGTATTTTAAATGGATTTCGTCCCTTAATGTCTAAAATATATAAAATTTCATCATTTTAACAATTTATTTTATTTTGCCATGTATATCAATATCGTGATGTTTTGGGTCATATAATAAATTAAAAGTGCAGGCAGCTCCAGGGATAAAATATAATAACATTTGAGTGTTCAAAATAACATTATAGGAACTGCTAGTATTTGGTTTGAATTTTTCCTTATACCTTTCCCCAGTTAGAGGCATACGCGTTAGGGCTTTGACTCTTTTAACCCGAGGAAAGCAATTAATATTGCCCACGGGTTAAATGTAAGATTTGCTCGCACGCCGGCGACCTAGGTTTTTAGCCTAGGCTCTTACTTTAGGCATATCGTTAAAGGCCTACTAGCAAAGCAGGCCACTCAACCAAAGTGGTTACACAGGTATTCTATTTTTCCGAAGAAAAAAGCCTCCAGTGCACGGATTTGAACTCGCAACTCCTGCGTGTAAGACAGGAAAGTTTGCCACTGAGCTTTTGAGCCGATTTTACTAATATTTAAACTAAGTCAGGCAACACTTGGGTATATTAAAAAAATTTAAAAAAAAAATATTTTCTCTCGGAATAGAACCGGGGCACGCATGGGCTGGAGAGACAAACTCTAGCCTCTCGTCAACACGAGTTATAAATTAAAGACTCACGATTCATCCATTTATATTAAAATTTTCGAAATAACATTTGGGCTTTATTTATCTATATTTTAACAGAAATTATAAGATAGAGAATGTAATTTCGCGATGATTATTAAATTCGTTGTATAATGTTAGATTGGTCGATTAAAATCAATAAATTTGTAAAAATTAATATATGCTAGCTTATATAATTATTAAAATTTTGAAATCACATTTATTTAAAAACTAAAAGAGTTAGACAAAATTGAATAACATATTTGGAATCCTCATAAAATTTTACATAAGAAAACCGTCATTTAAATATAATACATATGTTGCAAAGCGTTTTTACTATTCGGTGTAAAATGAACTTGTGTAAAAGTCTATTCGGTGTAAAATGAACTCGTGTAAAAGGTCATTTTACACGAGTTCATTTTACACCGAATAGACCTGCCCGGTCTAACGTAGGAAAGATTCTAATAAAAACAAAATATAAAAAACCAATCTAACAACTTTGTTTGTGTGTTTTTGTTTTACAAAGCAAAAAAATAAATTTTTACATGCTATTCTAATTTGCAAAAACAGTGCACAGAGTTTTACAACTACGATACCGCGTAACTTGACCTGCGAAAACTGTTTCATTCGGCTTATTCGACAAGCCAAAGAATGGTCAGCTGGACCGAACGGCTATCTTTTTTGGAGTTGTGCCGATGTCAACATTAAACCCGGTAAAGAGTCTACTATTTAAAAATTTTTAAGAATTAATAGATTTTTTTAAACGCTCATCTTTTTTAGCCAGATTTTATTTAAAAATAAATGAGATACCAAATAAATTATAAAAGAATTTGCAAAACGATAAAGTAAAAATATACTTTTGTAGAAAAAAACCGGTCAACATTAGATTATAGAAAGATTTTTTTACAACGACGAAGGTTGAAAGAATTTGTTTAAATAGTTTTTTCTCCCAAACAATAATAAAAACCAGAGGTATTTAACAAATCTAATTAAGATTTTGTCATAACTATTTATATTAACTATTTATTAATAAAATCAATATTTTTTTCAACTGTTTTAAACAATTAAAGTATTTTCTAGCATTGAAATTTATATATATTAAAATGTTTAAAAACAAAAGATGTTTAAGTATTCAGTTGAGATCAATTTACAAGAAAACTTTAAAACTTAGACCGGGGCAGCTTGAAACCCCCAAATAAGAGAGATGAAGGAGCCATTTTTAATTCTTTGGGGGCCTGGAGGCTAGAGTTTGTTTTATATCGTATTTCACAATATTTTAAATATTAATACAGGTGGTAATCCTTGCCTTTCTAATGGTAAATATGTCGATGGACAATGCGAATGTAAAAAGGGATTTTTTGGAGCATATTGCGAAAACTACAGTAAAGATATTAACTTTTATGTTTAGACGGTCTAAATATTAAAATTAATATTAAATAAAAGCCCATTTGGCTATACCTATTTTTGTCTTTTTTTAATTATTAAATATTTGAGGTTAGGGGAGTTATTAAGAGGGTTGAAATTTAGGCAAAAAACACCAATTCTTATAAATATTTTGTGTAACCCTTATTTTTTTAAATATAAAAATGGATTTAGTCTATTTATGGGCTTTATTTCCAACTCTCTGATTCCATTTTTAATTTGCTCTCCTTATAGACGATTGTGATACCGACGAAGATTGCCATAATGGCGGGAGATGCGTCAACCTTAAGGCAACTACATTCCCGTCAAAAGTCTGTTTTTGCAAATGGGGTTACCTCGGCAAGGATTGCTCAAAAAGTAATATGCCCTTTTTTACAGAGATACTTGAAGAGCTCAAACTCAATAATTATTTATAGCGGGGTAAATTGAGATTGAATCACTTTTCATTTATCAATCGAGGCCAATTGCTTTTTTAGATTTTGTAATTAGGGCTAATGATTAAATATTTTCAGGCTTTTAAAAAACCTAAAATATAAAATTTGTAAAATTAAAAGATTCCCATTCAAATTGCAACAAGTTGCAAAATCACATATATTTTTTTCTTCTTAAAAGTGAGCCAATTACTCTGAGCTCAAAAACATAAACCTTTGCTTTTTTCTATATACAGTTCGACAAATTTTTGCTATATAAGCTAATTTACATGATCAGAACTATTTTAAGATCTTTAAATCCGTGTTTTTATTACGAACAGAGTTTGTAGGCCGGCCTCCTATCCTATGACAATTCTAGAAAAACTTTTGCGGTGAGGCTATAATTCGGATTATTCTATTATCCAATTATTAAAAATCTCGCCGAAGATTTGAATTTTGGGAATTGGGACATGAGCACGGCTATAACATGTTTGTTGAATAATGACTGGTCAAAATTTAAATTTCGATTGGAGATTGTAAACTTTCAAAAATGTAAATTAAATAGTGCTGGAGTATCTGTTAAAATTATAGATATTATCGACATTGTCAAACTTTGTAAGCCTAATATAAAAATCGACGAATTTAAAAAATTGGTCGTAATTAATGTGATGTTCTTTCGTTTACCCTTTCAATCTTCCAGAACTCACCATTCAAAAATTGGCTATAAAAAAATGTCGTTTAAATTGTAAAAACTTTATTGATTGAGTCACCCCTATATTTTATGTAAAGTTATTTTGAGCTTCTTTTTAAAACATATGCTTCTTGCCAAATTTATTTATGCCAATCGCCATAATTATCTTTTTTTACGTATTGACCGTTTCCTTTAGCAGAACTCTTTGAGAAATGCAACGGGTGCAAATTGATAATTAAATTCTTATAAAAAAATATTGTTATATCTTTTAAAAAATATAGTTTTTGCCCTTTTCAGTGATAAGGACCTTTTAGCGAAAAACGGTTTTCGAAATAGGAAATAAGCCACCAACATTGATCTTTTTTTTTAAATTTTTAGTTAATAAGGGTCTTTTTGACATTCATATATAATTTAATTGTAAAATGACTTTTCGCTTATCATAAATGCCCTTACACAGAATCAAGCCTTACAGAATGGAATTTTGAACCAAGATTCTATAACCGACGAGATTTTGTCAGCACACCTGGCAGCGAATATATCATGTTTTGGCGTCTGTTCCCCGAACAAAACGAAATTGAGATTGTACTGCAATCGAATTCAACCAATTGGCTCGGGGTTGGATGGAGACCAAACAGTAAGCTAAATTTTATTGATTGGTTAGTCTGGCTTAGAAAGAAACATAAAAGTATTTGTAAAACATAAAAAAACGAATTATTTTTCTTTACAAATATGCGTTTTTTCTCCTATAGATTTACGATCAAAATGTCAACACTTCCCGCTCGATCTCAAAAGCGGTGGTAATCCCATTTACCCTCCAATCGAGAACAATGTTGACGTGGCCAGACCAATTATTGGACATTCAACCGTAAGTGAAGGTTCGGCAGTAGTGTCAGAACCCGAAAATATAGCTCCCAAGCCAATCCTAGTCGGTGCAACAAAGACACAAGCTGAACCCACTGCTGGGAGTTTTACCCCGGTGGCTGAGCAATCGGCCCCAGTTGCTGAATCAGTCGTTCCCCTGGCCGAATCCTCACTGCCAGGCAACTCAAACTTACCTGCGTTAGTTGGGGTGTCTTCTGAACCACAACCCCAACCCGGACTTGATGACACACCACCACTAAATCATCCTGCATCGCCGCCATCTGACAAGGATATACGACAGAATTTTAACGTGATACCCAAACAACCACCTCCACCCCTCCGAGCTGAAGTTACCGCCACAAGTACGCTGCCAAGCGTCTTGCTTAGACGTAGAAGGCAAGCAAGTGACGCTCCTGAAGATAGTACCCAATCGAACGAAACGAAAGCCGTAGTAGACAGAGTATTTCCTATCATTAGTGGTGTATTCGACGACCCCTCAAAGGGTAACTCAAATAAGCCTCAAGAAGGACCGTTGAAAGTATTGAATATTGCGAAAATCATGGCAAAAATGAATATGAGCACGCACGGCGCCATTTTGCCATCTTCTGTTGCAGCGATCAGGACGACATTAGCGACCGCGTTGAATCAAATTCTACTTACCTCTCCTGCAACCGATGGTAAGAAATTTGAAAAATTAAGGAATGCATCTCATAAGGTTCACGATGCCTTTTTTGCCGCCCCGCCAGGTAAAACAGCTAAACTATATTTCATAAACAATCAAACTCTCGTTTACCTTAATAACGATACCAATGTGACCATGAAGGCACAAAAAAGAACAGTTGATCCAGCTCAGAGCTTAAATTATACCACGATAAATCTAAATGTAACAGTAAAAAATACTGCTGTTACGCAAGGCACGAATGTAATAAACATGTCGTCTAGCACATTTATTTTGAATAGATACCTTAATGACAATTTTATCATTTATCATTCAGCAGCTCCCCAAATCATCGAAATAGCGGCAACTACGCCGTCGCCTACCCTTCAACGAGTCCTCGTTACCTTGACCCAAGTTCAAACGGCCCAAGCCTGGGAGGGGACGTCAACTCGAAGACCTATTCAACTACCAGTTGCGGTTATTCGAGCTGGACCATACCCAGCGACTGGTACAGATCGACGACCTACAGGGCAACCACCCGCACCCGAGGTAGTTTATACCGGGTCAGCTACGGCAAAGGTTGTTACGAACGCCGTGCCGCCCCTAGCGGAAACCAAGCCCCTATCCACAATTCCAATTGTTGCTTCAACAAAAACAAACATCCAATCACTTCCGGTCGCCGAAGAGTCGGTGTTCCCATTGGCAGAGGGCAACTCTGCTAGTCGTTTAATTGCACCCGTTGTCTCAGGCGTAGCGGCAATTGGGGCTAGCGGTACGCTTCTCGCCGCAAATCCTCCGAAACCTGAAAGTAGCATCGTGCCCCTAGCCGAAACCAACTTGCCAACGGCTGAAAGTGAAGGCTTAGCCGAACCTATCTCACCCCCACTACCGGAAGTTGTTTCAGCCCCGGAACCTATCGCTGAATCGCAACCAACTGCAATTGCCCAAAACTCTGATGTGAGCTCTGAACCGGCACCGGTACGACCACCGGTACTTACGAACGTTCCTGTCTCGGAGGAGGATTTGAACAATATTGCTACAAGTATTTCTTTGACTTGCTGTATTTGTTTATAAAATTGCTCCTAAGCATTTAAATGGCCGTATTTCAAATCTAAAACTAGTTTATTTTTTTAATTAGCAAAATACAAGTTTTTAATGTCACAAACTAACAGGGGGGCTCGATCTAAAAATTTATAGATTTAAATGTGAAAATTTAATTTTTTATTTATACTTGTATCGATAAAAATATTTGTAGAGGGTAGCGCTATACATCCAATGGATTGTTTGGATGTCATTATAGGTATGGTATCCGACACCTACTACACCAAAATAGATGACTTTTATTCCCGAGACCGCTCGACTCCTATGCTTGACACTATACTTGGTGGTCGCAACGACGTAACGGGCGTACTCGGGTATCAAAGAAACGGTCAAACAACCATTATGTTTAGAAAAAAGATGATGAGTAACAAATTGATTTGTATATAAATCTATATATAGCTAATTACATGAAAAAAACATACTTTAGGTTTGCTTTGTAGTGTCATTATTGATTACGAAGCCTTTTATTTGGCAAATATGAAAATATGGCTTATCGTTATATAACACAGGTCAACAAATTTCAATGTCAGAAACGTAAATTTTATGAAAACATAAAAGAATGCATCCTCATGATGGCCTAATCTCATATGTATTTTTCTTTTTTCTGAGTTTCTTCCGTCTTTGGCTCCTTAGATCCGTCTATAACGAAAAATGGCCTTTTTGATTAATTTGACAGATCTAAATATACCCTAAAAAGAAAAAATTAATAATTTTTTTTTGCATATAAACAAATAATGAGAAATAAATTTTATTAATATGTCAAGCTCTTACATCGGCATTTAGATAATACATAAATACGACACGATATATACGGTTTTTAATAAAAATATTATTTGAAGTATGAAATTAACAGTTTAACTATTGTAAAATTGCAAAAATAATATTTCAATTTATTTTTGTTTTTGAACTTTTTTGTTTTTTTGACCTTTTTCCCTAAAATTTTCAATGTTTTGACCTAAAGAATAAGTTTGATTAGGAAAAACGGTAAAAGGATTATATATCCCCTAAAATGGCAGGTTTAATCTCTGTAGTTTATCATAACTCACAAAATTGTTGACCTGTGTAATATATATAAAAATTTATATTAGCTTCGGACTTGGCTGATCACACTATCATAAACGATTTGATGCACATTAGTTGGGCCCGAGGACAAAATATAAAAGCACCGGTGCATAACCCACCATCTGGAATCGAAATAGTAAGCATATTTGTCCTAAATCGCTATTACCAATTTTGAAACGATTTCCGGGTATCTTTAAGATCTTTTTTATATAATTAAATAGATATTGGATGGCTCGTGATCTGTGGGCATTGAATTAAGTCCCTGAATTGAAATATTTGATTTCTTTTTTGCATAAAACTTGTTATTTGGCTGGCGTAACAATATATGTGCAAATAGATAAATTATTAATGGTTATTTATTCTTTAATATCGAAAAAATATATGGAAAACATCCTACTGATGGCAAAATTTTTTTATTTTTTAGAATTCCAATTCCTCTCCTTAATTAATATTATTTTGGTGTTTGTTGTAGGGAAGTGCAAAAGACAAGATGTTCTATCACGACAATGAGCTCAAGTACCACGGTACTAGTCGAGATTTAAGAGGATCTGAAATTCTCAATTTTTACGGTATTTGTTACGAATATCTTCAATGTTTACGCTTAGCATTTATTATATATTTTAGGGCGCGTTCTTTTTCATACATTTTTTGAAAATTCTAAAAACTTTAAATTTTTTCTATAAAAAAAGATTGGTTCAACGTTAGTTTTGACCGGTAGTATTTTAATAGGATTTATGTTAAAAAAATTATTGGCTTATGTAAATTTAATAATACTCATAAATATAAATGAAGCCATTAGACCAGGTGTTAAAAAAATATTAAGATATTGTTGCCAAAAATCCAAATGAATGAACTCTGAGCGCGCCTTTTATATGAAGTAAATTTACAAAGTATGTTGATTTCCTGTCAATTTTGTATAATTTCCTTTTTTTTTAGTATTTTTACTTTTGATTGCATACTTGATATATATGTTGTTTTCCAAAAGTTTTTGCAAAAACATTTATTTTGCCATCATCATTATTTTATAAGATCCGATCCCTAAGCAAAAAACTGCAAGTGCCTTACCAAACGTTGTGGCAGCTGGCTCATCCACAAGCCATCAACCCCTTCTTTCAGCATCCCAGGGACCGTTAACTAATCCATGCGGTGAGATGACCGCTTGGAAATATCCCGTCACTTGCACGGGGGAATTGGATTGCCTTTACGAAGCATCATGGAACTTTGAGCCTAGCACGGATACTATAAATTTCAAAGTTTATTCGTTTTTGAATATATATTGGAGTATCTTTAAAAAATTATAATTGTAAAACTCAAAAATATTAGGTTATATGAGCCAATATTAAAACAATCTTTAGTAAATCCAAAGGTCATTTTTATATTGATATTATGTTCCAGATCATATCGCACGATTCGTTAGGAAAATGGACAGGAATTGCATTCTCGAATGGGCGTAAAATGCCTAATAGCGATGTAGTCTACGGGTGGGTAACGACAGATGGCAAGAGCGTAATTCAAGACGGGTACAAATTGCTAATAAACTTAGTTAATAGCTAGACCTGATGCAGCATCATAATATGTCTAATAATTTTTCGGCAAAGATATTGTATATATATTTTTAAAGATATCTCGATTTGGTCAGTATATATTAGGTTGGAATTAGACTTAATAGAATTTTCAACAAAAAAATCATAAAAAATATGCCAAAAATAAATGTATGTGGTTTTGTCTTGCATAAATGCAATTAAATTTAAATTAATATTTAAAAGAGCCTCAAGTGAATGCTCCCACTAGCAATACTTTTTCCTTATATATCTTTCATTGGAACGTAAATACAAAAATTTGTTTTAATTCGAATTTAAATATTAAACATTACAGAGCATAATAATTTTTTTTCCAATTTGTCAGGTGGATAGATGGCTATAGTACACCCAAGGTTGACACCCTTCAAAGCCTTTTAACATCTGCGGGGCAGTTATCCGGAAACACGACAACTCTGACCTTTTCGAGGAAGCGCCAAACAGGTGACTTGTTGGAGGACGTTCAATTCACAGACACCGACTGCTTTTACTTTTTCTTCCCGTACGCGGCAGGTGCATGGTACGACAGACTTTTAAAGATTACAAAAAAGACTAAAATTAAGACCGTTTTGATCAAAAATGAATATTTTTATCAACAAGGGGGCTCAGGTCAAATTACAATTTATTTTACGTAAACTGGTTTCGTTAGTTATTTTTGAAATTGCTCAATTTCTGTCACTTTAAAAGTTCCCAAGGTTTTTTGATGCTATTTCGGGGCACAATAGCCAGATGGTCTGATTGAATTAAGATTGGTTTCAGGAATATACTATTTTAATTGAAGAATACCAATGTAAAAAAAACGAATTAAGGTTGTTCCTTTCTGCCGTACGACCCAAGTTGCTCAAAATTAAAACACAAAATATTTTTGATCTTGTCGAATTACAACTTTAACATATCAAAAAATATTGAAAAATGGTTATTCAAATATTTAATATTGTTTCAGTTTTTAATAAGTGTTCATGGATTTACTACTTACAACTATTGTTGATGCCTTGATACATTTATTGATAGGAATCCTGATGGGACGATACGTCCTCACGCTCAAGCTCCCTTCGTAACCACAGCACCTGTATGTGTAAGAGCTTGTTCAGGTGAATTTTTAGATAGTTTTTGATCAACCCATTTTTGGAGCAAATTTAAATAATGTTGTCAATTTTTTGTCTAAAAATAATTGATGATAACTTTACTTTATTATTGAGAACTAACTTGTTTGCAATTATTTATTTGACAAGACTTTATTACAAGGATAACATTGATCAGATCAAAGCTATTAGGCTTTTATCGGGCCAAGTGAAAAAAGCTCATAGGAATTTTAAAAATAAAACAAAAAAGCCTTGGAAAAAATGGGGTAAAAGCTCTTTTTATTTTTTCTTCTTTATTCTAAAGTTGGAATGGGATTCATTACTATTATTAAAGCTCAAAAAGCCTTAGATAAAAAGCCCCTTATTAGTAAGAAAGACGGCTTCTGAAAAAAACCCTTTTCTACAAAAAAATCTTATAATTTTTTTCCTATTGGCCCTTTAAGTGTGAGCTTAAGCCCCTACTCCCTTAAAGGGCTGACTTTTTTTGCCCAGACCTGCTATAAACATTAAAAACATATGAAAAAAATTAAAAAAAAAACAAATTAGATAATAAAATATTAAAAAAAATTATTTTTTTAATATAAAATAACTAAAACGAATAATAAACTTAAAAAATTTCTTTTTAACCCGGTTAAAAATCGTGCCCTTTAAAAGTTTGCAAAATATTTTGTATAAGGCTGTGTAAATTTTAGTTTTTTTTTTTGAATTTTTTTAACGATGGGTTCACATCCATAAAAATGTTTATATCATTCAATGGCATAAACGATAGTGCAAAATGCCTATATTACTAAGTTTACTAATCGTTCACGAGGTAGCTCGTTCGACCCTGTGCCATTCACAACCATAATCACTTGGACTTATACCGATTTTTAAAAAAAAATAAGAAAAACATAGCTTAACCAAATGTGGATGTTTAGCATGATATTGAAATTCAGACTAAAAATTGAAATTACAGTTGATTTTTATATATTAAAATTTAATTTTTTTTACAAGTAGTTTTGAGGTCGTAAAATCTGTCACTTCCGAATTTGCCATTTTTTTGAAGGTCGTAGATCTGTAGGGCTCTTTTCCATATATACGAGAAAAATATTAGATATAAGGACAAAATAGAGTTTGTAAAAACAAGGTATATATTATGGAAAATAAAAAAAACATTATAAATAAGAAAAATTATTATATTTATATAACTGCAATTTTATACATTTCTTTAAGCTTTCATAGATTTTTGAGACATAAGTTACTCAAACGAGATTTAATTCTTCTAGCCTCTTTAAATCACATGAACTTTTTTTTTCTCTACAAAATTATCTTGAATGTTTTTAATGGATACACAAATGCAAATTTGGCTTATGTTATAAACATGGAATTTATATAAAACTTTTCAGTACCCAATCAAAACCAAGCAGCCGAAACAGATGACAAAAGTATGGGGACGGCTTATAACTTATCCTTCTCTATTCCTAATGATTGGAACTCAACTTTCGGTGACCCCATGTCTCCTGAATATCAGTTGTTAGCGAATTCTATTAGAAATAATGTAAATTATTTCGAATATCGACCCCATTCATTACCAATTAATAATAACATTTGTTTAAAAAAAATTATTTGTAATTTAAAATTCATTGATTGTATATTTATCTGAAAGTTGTCTAGAAGAATTTTTGTAGTTTTACCTTTTTGTGGCTGTAAACTGGCTTCCCCGGATACATTTGGTTATTTTTTTAAGCATTATTTTTAGTGTGGGGTCCAAGGGTATTTGACAATTTGTAAGATTTGCGTGCCCGCATATTGGGGGTTGGCTGTAATGCAGAGATTATAAATAATCGGTTCTCGAGTAGGGAAAACAGTTTAGGACCCACCCACCTTAGTAAATGACTCAGTAGCTTTTAAATGAACAAATCGTAGTATTTTTTTATGTTGAAAAGTAGAATCCGGCATGACCGGGAATAGAACCTCTGACCTTTCAATCCTTAGACCAGAACTCTACCACTGAGCTGCTCCGTTTCTTAAGCACATAAATAAAATCTAAATCAATTAAATTTCTATAAAACAATGTCATAAATAAGGCCAGATAAAAATTTTCATTGTTATTATTTTGAACATTGGTGGAAGCGAAATTTTTCATTGTAGCAACAACAATATTAACTAACGTCTTATTCATTCTAGATAAGGTCGAGTTTTGATGGAGCCGGCGAATTTAACGATGTCAAAGTCAACGGTCTAAGGTTAGCATTTTTAATGTTAAAACACTATTCTTAACATGTTTTAAACAATGTTTTTTAAAATACACATTTCTTTATAAAATATTAATCATTTGTATTAAGAATATATTTTGGCTTTTAACTTAATTTATTTGAGAACATCAGTTTGTTAAACTATTAACTTTTTTATTAGTTATGTGCACTTTGATTACAAAAAGTATATGGCTGACAGATCGGTTTTATCATCTTTTTGCAAGATTGACATCAACTCGACACCAACCTTGCAATGATAAATTTATTATGTGTGGGTAGTGAAATTTAGTTTTAAAACATTTATGTTATGTTAGGCAAGGTAGTATTTTAGTTGACGCGACAGTAGCAACTGCAGGAACCAGAACGAGTCTCCAAAATCGACTTTATCAAATTATCACCTTGAGTGGAAGTATGGGAAAAATCGGTCAACTGCCTATTGTCCCGAATTCGTTGAAGTTAAACCCATCAGGTATTGTAAATCTTATAAATGTATTGATTTAATTTTAATTTATTTAAGTATTTTATTTTAAAAAAAGCCAACTTTGAACGTTTTTTTGTCTTACTTTGGGTCCTTCAAAGGTGGTGTGGAATGTTATATACTGCTATGTTAAAAAAGGATAGATATTTGTGAATGCAAAAAAGGATGCAATAAATTTACAGAACCTTTGCTTATTTCAAGTTTTTCTTTTCCTGCTTAAATTATCTCCTTCAACGATTTACAATTATTTTTCACAATGTTCAATCATGAGATTTTATAATATATGTGATGTTTATCATAATTTTTTGATCAATCCACTAGGTTGCTATGCCAATACGCTATATTACGGCGAAGGGGATCGCTTTACGGTCGAGAACAAGGAACTAAACTCGTGCCAAAATTGTGTTTGCCACGTGAATGCAACCTCTTCTTCACCTGACTGTGAACGGTACACGTGCCCAGACATCACGGAAATGATTCGTGAATCTATGAATATTTCGAACGACCAGTCAGCGGGCGGTATGGCATCGAATTTGGCCGCAGCCACGGCCATAAATTCGACTGACCGAAATCTTGATGTAGGAACTACGAGCTTATCTAGCTCTGCCAACGACATAAAAGTTATTTCTGCCATGTGGCCCCCTATTAAATGGACAAGTATGGCCACCATCTTACATGTCACGTTGGTATATATTCTTGGGGAGTGGTTGTACGCATTGTGAAATCGTAAAGAGTGCTTAAAAAATTAAATCGATAAAAGGAATCATTAAAGTTTGGCCATATATTGATTTGAGTTATGTTAGTAGGTCCTAATAACAAAGGTTTGTTTTTGGTTTTAAACTATGTTATATGTAGAAGTAAACGCCATCATTTATCTAATAACTAGTCAGTAGATTTCAATTTAAGCAGGTGACTAGTCACACCATATGTACATCATCCTAATATTTAACCATATAATCAAATCATTTTGTTACCGTAAAAATTGCTCTTATTTAATAAAAATTAACCATTTCTAATGCGCATTAAAACCTATTCAAAATTTATATATGAACAATGAAAACATGAATTGTAAAGTTTAATTAAGGATCAAAATAATGAAATTTTTTCCATACTAATAAACTACAAATTTAGAAAAGTTTTTTTCCCCGTTATATTTTTAATTTTGTTCGTAACTTAGGATACTGCAGCGTATAACTCTAGCAGATTTTTGTTTTTTTTTGCAATATCCAAATATTACTAAGACCATAACGTAATAAAACTGGTCCTATTTTTTCTCTTTTTTGCGTTTTTTTCATTTATCAAGCTTTGCCGTAAACATTTGAACCAATATTGCGACATTTTTTTTCGATCTTGAGACATCAAAACTAAAAAATATCACAAAAGATATTTTTAGAAATTTAACTTTTACACAAACAATTTTAGCCTCTCCTATAAGCTTTTTAAGATAACAAAAATGAAGACATTTAAAAAAGTAAAATAAATTAAATTTGCGCTATACAATACGTCACCACTTGCTCTCCTCTAAAATTGTTAAATTCTATTATTTATTATTTTGCGAATAAAAGCTTAAAATATGCCTGTACATTAAATTTTTGTATATGGGATAATTTATATTAATAAAATTTCGAGTCTTTTTTAAATTGTCTACGCCTATATAAAATATAATTTCGAGGTTGCAATAAAAATTTTACATATCAAACTTTTTAATTAAATAAGCTCTTTTGCATATACGTCCACAACATTATTAATTTGTACAATTATCTTATTATTTAAAATGAAAATATTATTAAATTAAAGTTTATTAAAAAATTTACTATTTTTTTAACAACAGTCTTGAGGTCAATAGGTCACCATAGGCAGTTTCGAAACATTTATGTATGTGCATCGGGGTAAAAATTTGTTAGGCGAAATAATAGAAAAAACATAGATTATTAGAACCAGTAATATGCTTGGTTAATTCGAACCATATGATAGTTTAGGGCCTGTGTATTCTTCATATTCCTTGTTTGTAAATCTTTCAATAACTGGTATCATGCTAATAAATTTTTAGAAAAAATTGATTATTTATTAAAAGCCATATTTACATAGGCTTGATTTTAATATGATTTATAAAATAACCTTGTATTATTTTTTAATTTAACTTAAATGCACAGGGTGATCCTAATATTTTTTTAACAGATTGATGCATTTTTTTATATTTAAATTGTTTTTTTTTTATCTATATTTTGATAATTTGTTGTTATTAAATTAAATTTGTTCATTACTAAATAATGTAAAATTAGTTATATAATATTTATATGCACACTCTATTATATCTGTATAACATATGCTAATAAATTTAATATATAAAAAATATCAATAAAAGTGAATTAATTATGTGGTAAATATTGGGATGTTGTGTTATTAGACGCGCTAAAAATAAAAAAAAATTATTTTAAAGATAAAACTCTCTTCACCTGGTTACCATAAGGAGAATTTTGAGTAGGAATACCTTTTTTGGGGTGAGGAGCATTAAAGCTAAAATAATTCATGATATTATCTTAAGTATAGATAAGATGATTAAAATATGTTAAAAGACATAAAAATTCAAAATTATTCATTTTATATATTCGTTAATATTTAGCAATAATATTCAAAATTAAATTTAAAATGAATATTGGTAGTGGTAATTTTCTTCAAACTTAAAAATACAAAATATAAATTACATATGTAATTCATACATACAAGTATACAATATTAAAATTCTCTCATAAACTTAAACATTTGCAAAAAGTTTTCAGAAAGTAAGTTTGAATAATTTTGAAAAAAAAAGACGTTTATGACATAGTGCGATTGCCCCATTTAGAAATTGGCTTTCATGTTTTCTATTGAAAAAATTATGGTAAGAGATGATCTCAATAGGTTCTAAAAACTTTTTTTATACAAATTTTTTTCATTGCAAAATGTTTGCCGTAAAAACATATCATGTTCTGCTAATGCAGATCTAACTGCTTTTTTGTTTTTTATTGGAGCTTGGTATTTCTTGGGCAAAAAGAAAATTTAAATGATTTTTCTTGATTTAAAAAACTCTTGCTATTTGTTTTTAATATATTTTAAATTTTGGAACTAAGATTCTTAATCTAAGGAATGCAAGTAATAGGTTGAGCATGTTAATTTTTTTTCCTTGTATAAGGTTGTAATTTTTTAGTTAATGAATTATTTTTACTGGCAGACTGCTGTATAACGTTAATATCGTGCTGGTATCTGCTAAAGTTGCTGAATTAAAATTAAACATTTGAAGTATTTACATCGTAGCCTGGTGTAGTAAAAATCTCCATTAAACTTAAAGTCCAAATACTTGTTATTATTACTGAGGAGTCAAAGTGCTTTTTTAAATTGACAATATATTACGGATGAAATGATATAGGGCAAATGGAACCTATATCTAGAAGCATTAAATTTGTGGCTTTCTTAAAAAAAGCAATAAATTCTAATTTTATATAAACTGGTTTTTAAAAATTGATAATTTTTATAAATTAATAATCTTTAACCACCTTTAATATGGCCTGAATTGCCAAGAGCTAAATTCTCCGATAAAATAGTATAGTTATTATTGCACGGATCAATATCAATGTTAAATTAAATAAGTTTATGAAAACATAAAAGCATACATCCCCATGATGGCCTTATCTCATATATATGTTCCGTTTTTCATCTTCCGTTCTCGGTTCCCCTCCCATATTAAAAAAAATGTTTTTTTTTGACCAAATTGACAGATTTTGCGACCTCGATAATACCCCAAAAAAAGAAAAAATTTAAGATTTTTTTTTTCTTGTAAAAATTCCTTTGATAAATTAAATTGTTTAGTATAATAAGCTCTTCAGCATATAGATAAGAATAATTCGCATCTAAGCTTAAATACGACACGATATATTTTAGTTTTAATAAAAATATTATTTGAAGTTTGAATTTAACAGTTTAGCTGTTGTGAATATGCAAAAAAAATCGATTTATTTTTATTTTTGAATCAATTTTTTGATTTTTTTTTGTAAAATTTTCAATATTTATAGCTGATATAAAAAACGGTAAACGGATTTGAAAATTGATAGCAGGTTTGATCTTAGTTTGCTCATAACTTTCAAAAATTTGTTGACCTGTGTAATAATCTGGTTTTATGTATTAAAAAAATATGTGTTTTCGAATTTATTATTTTATTGACTAAAAAAGTATTTACAGTTTACGTTCTAAATGAAATTTCGTTGTTTTTAACAATGCATAATTCCAATCATTTTCTCCAATAGTTATTCTAAATGCGCAAAAATACAAAAAAACTATTATTGATTGTTTTGTAACAAATGTCTAAATTAGTAACGTTTAATCAATACTTATTCATAAATAAATCGATATTTGTTAATTAAAGTATAAATATATTTGCAAATTTATCACTTACTCATATATTTTATTCAAACCAAGCCTGTTTTAGCTTGGAAATATAAAAAGCTACCTCATAGCATAAATTTATCTTAGGAAAATTGAAGTTAATTGTCATTTATTCAATCGTGGGACTTATGGTCGCGCTAAATGCTGTGCTCATTTGGGCAAAATGGTATCACAAAGCTAAAAGGCGTAGGGGATCCCTCATGAAAAATGAGTACGAGGTAAAATTTTATCAATGTGGACCAATAAAACTTAATTTCATTTTTATGTATCTCTTTTCTTAGATTTTTATAATTTGCCAGTTTAGCATTGTAAATGTTTAGACCAATTTATATTTTTTTAATATTTTGTAGATGTATGTTTTTACTTAATTTTAATCAAATAAAATATTGCAGAATTTTAAAGATATGGCAAATGTATACAACATAAATACGACTTATGCAAGGTATTTGACGAAACATGAAGATGATGCCCACATTTTTAAAAGCAATAAAAACCAAACGCAAACCTCGTTGAGGCTATAATTAAGTTATATCCGACAAATTGTGCCAAATTATCTATTTAAATTTTAGGGCAAAAGTCTGACTCATAACTTTCTATAAAGGGGAAGAGGCTGGTTATCTTTTGCCGTTTTCTTTGTATAATGCTAGGTACATTAAAATTTTGCAATTAAAGGTGAAGGGACACTTTCAATTAATTCACTTCTATAAGGAAAATACAATTAATGCCATAAGTTAGTTTTAAAATAAATTGTTTTGTTTTGTTTTTGTTATGTTTTCTTAGCATTACCCAGAATCCCCCTCTATATGATAAAATATACAAATTAAGCAGATTTATATTTTTAAAATCTTAGAGGTGAACTTGGTCATTTGGAGAATTAAAGCAATACATTGCAACCAAATGAGTCTAAATAAAAATTGATATATCTTTGTAAAAGAGGTAATCCAAAAAAACTCGAATTTGATGAGTGTAAACTCACCTCAATTAAACACCAAAAAAAAAAGAACTGAGTTTAAGCTCCTCGACTAATGTAACTTCTAAATGAAAGTAACAAATTTTTAAGGTTTTGCGTTTACATGTTACACTAATACATAATTTATATAATTAATATTTTATGCTCCCGAAAAGCTTAAAGTTAGCCTATAATTTTTTTTTATTATAAAGCTTCTACATGGTGCTCATATATTCCGCATTTATTTTATATCAAATATCCTTTCTCCATAATATTAATTTATATCTTGGCAATTATTTAAAACAATCAGCATTGCAATCCAAAATTAAAATGTTTATTAGTTAACACTTTTTCATTTATATATTATAAAATTATATTTTATATATTAAACAACTCACTATTTCTTTATAAATCTTGTACAATCAACAACAAAAAATTCTATTTGAAATTATATATATATATCAATAAAGTAATTTTATTTACAAGTCGACAAAATTAAACGAAAGTATTTAGAAAAATATAAAAAACAAGTGGCGTATCGTAGGGTATAATATATTTCATGTTAACAGTTTAGGATCTTGGCGCGCTAATTAAATAATTATTAAATGATACGCAAAATAATTTCAAAAAAAATTATCAAAAAAAAAACTATGGGTTTGTTTAAGTTAATAAAGTAATACTTCGACAAATGGATTCAAACAAGGACATATTTTTTGGATTTAAACTTGGGAAAAAATGTGTTATGGTCAATCCACGAATGGGAAACATAACATAATTAGCCATGTAGATTTTATTTCAAGTATACCCTAACTCCAAAATTCATTTAACGGGCATATGACTAAACAAACCTAGGCCACTCTGTATAAAAATATGAGATAATTTGGGCGGAGGTTAATAGGGGGTGCAAAACATTTTCAGTGTTTACTTATAGTTTTAGACGGCAATCCAAAGGGAAACACCTGAATTATTACTAGGGGATGAGGCGATAAAATTGTATTGTTGTAGTATTCATAAAAATAAATTATCATTTGCTGAATGAACTTTGAAATATATTTTACTATATTTCGATTATAATTAAATTCATATAAACATTTAATTCCTTAATCACTTGATTATGTGCCTTAAACAAAAATTAAAACACTTTTAATTAGTTAGTAAATTGAAAACCTTCGACCAGGGTAATGAATATTATACAATTGCAATGGAGGTATGTGCCCTTCTCAAATTTTTTTAAACACCTCCAGAATTGCAATATAAATTGTTATTCTTAATTATTTTGTGTTTTTGAATGACCTTGGCTCTAAATGTTGATAACATGCCCGAATTCAAATTTAATTTTTTTTTTTTGGAAAAAAAATGTTTTTTAAAAATTTTATTATATGTAATTTTTAAAGATTTTTTTTTGTTATTTTATCAAAACTTAATTGTAAAAATTAAAAAGACAATATTGATGGAATTTGTAAAAAGCAAGGCTATTAAGATTGGTTACAAGCGACTTCGACTCGTGTTTAAAATCAGTAATTGATGACCCACCATCTCTTCCATCACTGCTCTGCTTTGCATGAATTAAATTGCTTACACATGCATGAGTTAATATCGTTAAATAAATGTAATAATATATTGTTAACTGAAATTTCAGGGCTTTTAATTCAGTCTCAAATTTTAAATATAATTAAATATTGTCATATTGCTGGCGGGTAATTCTCTAGCTCGTGGTATAGGTTAAGTGATTGCCTAGTACCGGACAGGGCTAAAATAGGCTATGCCCCGACGAGTATGCCGTCTAAGAGAGGTAGGGCAAAGGAGCATTGTTTTAGCAGGGGAATGCCTCTGTCATTCGACTCTGCCAAGGTTGTAAAGCCTGCATGCTTTCGAAGAATGCGGCGTCATTTCAATGGATGTTATGGTATTGAAGGAGAGACTTAATTCTATTAAGCCTAGGGGTTATAAACGTCGCCGCATAGCTTCAATGTTCTTGACCCCAAAAAAATGCATATTTTTTTTTACAAAATACATAATTTGGAGATAAATGGTCGAATTTTCAGTCGTGTAGCGTATTTTTTACTAAATTTTAAAACTTTAATATACGGAAGTTTGACCAAATTTTATATATTGACGGGATTGTAATTAAAGTATAAAGTACTAATCAAATAATACTTTTTTTATTTTAGGCTTGTTAAAACCTTTAAAATATGAGAGAGAAAACAATTTAGTCACGTTTTTGAACGTTGATAATTTATATATATGAAATTGGAGACAGAAATACATTTTGGAAAGCTAAAAAACAAATTGCTCCAAAATTCATATATGGCCTGAGCAATTTTTCCTAATCGAGACGCAAAAGTCCGTTTTATCCGGTGCCAACGTGTCTAAAATTCGGACCGGGCCGGAATGAACCTTTACTCATTCGAGTCGGATCGATTCGGACCTTAATTATTATTTCTTTTTTTTCGGTCGAACGTGACCGGATAAAATTAAAAATTTTTATAATTTAATATTTTAAAATTTATAATTAAACTTTTTTTTATCTTATCACGATAAACGATTATTAAATTGTAAGTGACCATATTTTAGCATTGAATTTCAAACGTGTATTAAACTTAATCCAAGCTTTAGTTAATATCACTGAATAATTTTACTAATCAACAGTAGAGGGGCAATTTTCTGTGGCTTTTAAAATAGAATTATGTCTAGCATAAATTTAACTTACCGTTAGTATTGGGCTCATTCTTTGTTTCATTTTTCGAAAATTTTAAAAGTTTTACCAACAAATGTTTCAAAGTTTAAGTTTATACAAAAAAAAAATTGGTCAAATGTTTGAAAATTTTTCAAGCGGTAAACTTCAAAGGGGATGTTAAAATAATTACGTGTATATGTATATTAATTTAATAAAATTCATATTTTAGGCAATTGTATCATATGTATGAAAATTTCAAGTGATATTAATTTGATGTATATGTCAGCGTCCAAACGCAATATTCCGCCGGCGGAATATTGTCTGGACTTGACTTCAGCGTCCAAAGCTTATATTCCGCCGGCGGAATATAAATTGGCGTATAGTCAACGACCAAAACGCATTTTCGCCGGCGGAATATTGTCTGGACTTGAGCTCAACGTCCAAAGCTTATATTCCGCCGGCGGAATATTAATTGGCGTATAGTCAACGTCCAAAACGCATTTTCGCCGGCGGAATATTGTCTGAACTTGAGCTCAACGTCCAAAGCTTATATTCCGCCGAAATATTATTGCAAAATTTAAGGGACAAACAGTGAACTTTATGTGATCCATTTTGAAATGTTGATTATTAGACGTTTTTGATTTTTTATGCTTAGAATATGAAAAGTTTAATGAATAGAGGTCATGTTGAATTTAAAATCAGGGTTAATAGAATAGTGCTAAATTTAAAGATTCGCGGACCAGTGTATTTAGAAGCGCTTTAACTGCACATTTGAAAGCGTTTAGATTTTTTAAATACCCTTAGAAGTGCGCTAATGTTATAAAACCGGCGCAACTTTTTTGTTTTTAAGCGAAGGACTCTAAAAATAGCCGAGGTATTTTTGTAATGTACCACTGACTTTAAATGCACCAAGAATCCTAACTCGCAATAAAGATTCAAATGTAAACAGGTATTTAAAAAACATACTAAGGTGCCTTAAAACGCGTAGGTGTTATTGAGAGCATGCAAAAGTCTCCTAAAATAGTGCAAAAAATTTAATTAGGACAGCGCACAGGTGTCGAACTTTTAAGAACACCAAAATGATAAAAAATTTACAACTTTTAAGATCTATATAAGTCATATTTAACCCTTTGTTAATCTTAGGGCATCCCCTGCCTAGCTGGCCCTATGCGATAATGGAATTAATGGAAGATTTATAAGTTAAAATCTTCGATTTTAGTCCAGTTAACGAACCGGCTTTTGACCTTCCTTACAATTTAATTTCACTGGTCCCATATATATTTCGTAAACTGATTAAGAATTAAAGAATAAAGAAATACAGTTGGACTATTATAGGCTCAATATAATTTCAAGTTCAACGTTTCTAATATGTATATTTTGACAATCTTTTTGGATTCCCAGCCAATATTTGAAAAGACTCGTACCCACATACCTAAAAACTTTTGCTTATTAAAAGGGAAATAATGAAGGCTCAAAAGCACGAATCCTGAATTTAAGATCGCCTTAATCATTTTGTAAAGTATTGAGGTATCTTAAACTTGAGCGAAACCTCGAACGTGCAAAATATAAATTACATTAAAATTTTTATAAGCGCAACGTTATTTAATTGACGTTGAATATTTATAAAAGCGCGCATTTTAGATCGGGCCAAATTTTGGCAAAACAGCCAGATCGGCCAGAATCAAAATTAGTTTTTTAAAAAACCGGCTCCAATTCAAATAAGGCCCGAAAATTTTTAATTACAAGCTAAAAAAGTGTTGTTTTAAAAATAGAGTAAAAACAAAGAGTAAAAGTTATATCCTTTACCTTGTCATAACAAATTTATCGTTTTTAGTTCTTGTTGATAATAGTTACAAATAGAGCAAATGAAATTCATAACTTCGGCCCATCTCGGCCCGTAATTTCTATTTTTAAAATTACAGTGCGTTTGGCCCGTTTTAAATGAACCGTTCTGGCCCTTGTTTCCTGGCGGGCCGGGGGCAGGACTTTTGGTTCTCGACTTTAATCTCTAATATGATTGTAAGCAAATCATTTAAGAAAAAAAATCGCGAAGTGAAGTGGGCTAGTTGAATAAAATTTTATAAAATGATAAAGCGCATTTATTCGAGTCTAGTAAATTAACTTAGTATCCTCATAAAAACTTTTTTTTATTAGTAAAGGCTACCAAGACTCGGTAATAATTCAACACAATAGCAGATGTTGCCGCCAAAAAAAATATTTAACAAAAATCCTACTGATTTCCTTGCCTATCTCTCAAAACTCTATGCAACCCATTTATGTGAATAGAAATAGTTATTAACATTAAAATATGGTATTAACATTGAAAATGTTATTAAAGAGGATAGCCGAAAAATGACAAAAAAATCGGAAAAAATAAGTTTCCAGTTAAGGGCCACTTAGTCTATAGAATCCAATTGGGGACTTAAATTCAAGGCTATTTTATGCGTTTTTAATTGGATTTGAAAAGTAACGAGTGTCAGTCAAAAAAAACTTATTTCTTTTGACGTTTTTTTCTAAATTAGGGCGCGTTCAGACTCCTTTCATTTTTTTAAAAAATTTTGAATTTTTTGAAATTTTATTTTTTTTTATTTTATAAACTTTTCTTTCAGAAACAATATAAAAATGCTAATAACAAAAATTGGTACTTTTTGTAAAAAAGCGTTAAATGCCAAGAAATAAAAATTTTAAAATTTATCAAAAAATGAAATGAGTTTGAACGCGCCCTTATAACTTGCTCGTGAGATTGGAGAAATAAAGGACATTTAATTTTTGAAATAATTTGTTTTAATTACCCCTTACAAAATTGAAATAGCTTAACGGGCCACTACATATATATTAACCTTACTAATACTCAATATCCGATTACTTTTCTAACATGCCCAAATAGGGAAAATTTGACCGCTTATAATAAAAATCTTTTAAATTTTCGGGTATATAACTGTTATACGTCAAGCATTATTTTTCCACAAGGGGTAAGCAAAATTTTCTAAACAGCACATATTTTGGCTTCTCAGGTATATTGTCAAAAAGAAGCCTCAAAATTTATCGGGCTGGGAATGAAAATGCGATTACTGGCGGGCAGCTAAATTATAATAAGTAAGACGGTTTGGGCGGGAATATAACGTCCGGTCTTGATTCCATAATAATACGTTTTTGGGTTATCTAGATTTTTTATTTTTAATTATCGGCAAGAGAAATTTAAAAATCATTATTTAATATTAACAATATATTTCAATCAATCACATTGAGCCTAATGTCACCCAAGCATAGTTCTTTATTTTTAATATGTTTTAATCTTTATTTGACCCAAAAAATATATAAATTGGACCCAGGGCTTTCAGCTCTAATTTAGAAGTTTTTATGAGGATACTAGGTTAATTTACTAGAATCCAAAAAATGTGCTTTTATCATTTTATAAAATTTTATTTACCCCTCAAAAGGATGTCAAATGTCCACACAAATGTATAAATTTAAATAAAGAAATTCGATAATAATAATAGCACCCTGCTCCTCTTAGAAGCCCTCTTCACTTCGCTATTCATTTTTTTCTTAATAGATTTGCCTACAATCACATTAGAGATTAATGTCGAGAGCCAAAAGTCCGGCCCCGGCCCGCCAGGAAACAAGGGCCAACGGGTCAAAATTTATAAGGGGCCAAACGCGGGGCTTAAATTTAAAAATGGAAATTACGTATGCTCTATATGTAACTATTAAAGGCCTAAAAACGATAAATATATTTTTACACGATAATGTAACTTTTACACTCTGTTTTTTAAAGAAAACTTTTTTGAAAATTTTCGGGCCTTATTTTGGATTAAGAGACCTTAAACTTGAAAAAAACAAATTTTGGTTTTGGCCGATTTGGCTGTTTTGCCAGATTTGGCCCGATCTAAATGCCCGCCTGAAAAAATACTCAGCGTCAATTTAATTGTTGCGCTTTTGAAAATTTCAAATTTATATTTTGCACGTTAGAGGTTTCGCGCAAGTTTAAGATACCTTAATTCTTTACAAAACAATTGGGACCATTGGATTCAGGATTCATGCTTTTGAGCCTTCATTGGTGCGCTTTTGGTAACCAAAATTTTATAGATTTTTAGTTATGTGGGGAGTCTTTTTAAATGTTGGCAGGAAATTCAATAAGATTGTTAAAATACTTATATTAGATATACTCCAAACTTGAAATTAGATTGAGCCTATAGTCATTCAACCGTATTTCTTTATTCTTTTAAAAAATTTTAATTTTTAATCGGTCCACGAAATATATATGGGACCAGAATTAAAAAAATTGTAAGGAAGGTCTAAAGCCGGTTCGTTAACTGGACTAAAATCGGAGATATAACTTATATACCTTCCATTAATTCCAATATCGCATTTTTAACGGCCAGCTAGATAGGGAATGCCCTAATATTAACAAAGGGTTAGATAAGGCTTATATAAATCTTAAAGTTGTAAATTTTTTATCATTTTGATCCTCCTAAAAGTTTGACACCTGTGCGCTGTCCTAATTCATTTTTCTGCACTATTTTAGGACTTTTGCGTGCTCTCAATATCACCTACGCGTTTTAAGGCACCTTAGTATGTTTTTTAAATACCTGCTTAGATTTGAATCTTTATTGCGAGTTAGGATTCTTGGTGCATTTTAAGTCACAGGTACATTACAAAAATACCTCGGCTTTTTTAGAGTCTTTCGCTTAATTTTAAAAACAAAAAAAATGCGCGGGTTTTATAACATTAGCGCACTTCTGAGGGTATCCAAAAAATCTAAACGCTTTTAAATGTGGAGTTAAAGCGCTTCTTAATACACCGGTCAGCGAATCTTTAAATCTTTAGCACTATTCTAACCCTTAACTCTAATTTTAAATTCAACATGAACTCTATTCATTGAACTTTTCATATTCTAAGCATAAAAAATCAAAAATGTTAAAATAATTACTTTTATATGTATATTAATTTAATAAAATTCATATTTTGAGCAATTGTATCATGTGTATGAAAATTTCAAGTGTTATTAATTTTTGATGTATACAATCGAATTTCAAAAATAAAATTATTAGCATTTACAATTAAACTTTACACGATTTAAGAAAATTAAAATAATAGGTTTGGTATATTTCCATATATATACATAAATTTAGCAACCCTTATTCCAGGCTAGAATTAAAAACCCTGATGAATACATTTTGCACTTTTAAATATTGAACGATTTTAAATGTAATTTTCTACTTGCATTTGATTTAAAATATAACTTTACTTTTGTTTGAAAACAAACAAAAGCTTATTTTGAACTATTTTATTAAATTAAATGATTAATAATATTTAGATAGATGGCGTCTAATATTCAATTACTATATTTGCAAGCTAAAAAATTTACTCCGGTGATAGTTAATATTTATAAATTTTAAGACCAAGATCAAAGCCTTCCTTAAATCAATCGAATATAGAGAATTAATATCAAACACTTATCTCGTTAGGCTATAGGTATGTAGCCACATCGCACTAATGGCTATCCTGGTCATGGCACCATGTTAATAAATATCACAAATGGCTAAGCATTCTCAAGAACAGGCGAGTAGTTGAAAAGAAAAAAATTCATTTTTCAAAAGCACTAATTTTTCTAACATTACATCAGAAAGTTTTTGCCAGTTAGGAGTAAAAACTAAGTTGAGACTAAAGAGTCGTTCGACGGGAGCGGATGATGATAAAATGGAGTTGTATTTAATGAAAATTGGTTTAATTAAAGGATATAACTCAAGTGATTTGATTTCACTCCAAGAATCTCTCATATAATTTAAAACTTCTAGTTTAACCATAGCCAAATCTCTATTGTTGTCAGTTTCATAACCAAAAAAATCTTCACTCATGGAAGGAGTAGATAGGGTAATTTCAAGCTCGACAATATCTGATGATTTGAATATCTTAAGAGCTTCAAAAATAAGTATTTGATTTAAAAGTTGCTTTTTTCGCCATCATCTACCCAACGAGCTTTGTGTCGTGGATTGGAAGCAGCTGCCAATATGGCATATGTATCGGAAAAATCAAAAATTGATTTGAAACGTTCAGATAAGGATTTGGCAATACAATTTGTAAGAATGAGGCCATGTCCTTCTAATATATTTTTTTTATTAATTGAAAATAATATTGGGGCTAGGTCACCATAAAAAGAATGGGTATCACCCTGTAATCGATCTGTAGCCATAGCTAAAAGGCTTGTAACCTTTACATATATCTCATTATAATTGAGCTCGATTTTTTTAAACGATGGGTGATCAAGAGCTCTTGAGAGCTCATTCAATTTAAAGCGGTGAGCTAACAAAGAATTATAGTTTTTTTTGCATGTTTAGCACAATGCTGTTATTTTTATCCCTTTCTTTGATTTAATTTAAAAAAAGGTATCATTTAATATCGACAAATTTGGAATATTAATTCATCAGAAACCACATTTTCTATATCAATTTCTCCCATATCAACAAATGGTAAAAATGTATCACAAGGAAATTAAAATGTGAAGAAAAAAAATATCAAATTGTTTAATTGTATTTATACATATCTTTCTAATTTTAAATATTATCTATATTAAATAAATTAAATAAACCATTATTAAATAATGGGACCAGCTAAGTAGCAATAAAAATTTAATTTATCTATGATCTATTGTCAAAATATAATAGATACAGATAATTTGCAAAAAAAACTATTTAGATCAAAGATGATAGATAGTTTTCCAAAAATGCAAAAAATCATATAGATACTATCTATGATCATTATCTATATCTAGATTGTTTTCTATCTAGATTGTGCCCAACCCTGGTACTTAGCGTGTTAATTATTTGAAATTTTTATTTAAGAAAATGTTGATAATATATTTTATAATTTAATAAAGCTCCTATAAGGTCAACAAATATCGCCACAAAATATAAGTTAATAAAAACATAAAAGCATGCATCCCCATGATGGCTTTATCTCATATATATTCTCCGTTTTTCTTTTTCTTCCGCCTTCCGCCCCTTAGATCCGTTTATAACAAAAAATAGCCTGTTTGACCATATTGACAGATTTTAAAAACCCCGAGAATACCCTAAATAAAAAATTTAAGAATCTTTTATTTTATATAAAAATCCCTTAACTTATATTTATCACCTCAAATAATGAGAAATTAAATTTTTTAGTATCAAGCTCTTAGACCAGCATTTAGATAATACAAAATATTTCGCGTCTAAACATAAATACGAATATTTTATCAGTTTTTAATAAAAATATTTTGAAGTTTGAATTTAACAGTTTAGCTATTGTGAATATGGAAAAAAATTTTAATTTAATTTTGTTTTCAAATATTTGGTTTTTGACATTTTTTTTAAATTTAAAACGTTTATAGCTGATTAACTGAGTTTGATTAGAAAAAAGGTAAACAGATTTGAAAATCTCTAAGATGGTAGGTTTGATCTCTGTAGCTCATAACTCTCAAAAATTTGTTGACCTGTGTATATAGCCATCCTTTGTACGTTCACTGAAAGTAATAATATGTTAATTGCGTAACGGCCTAATTATAGGTATATTAATTAGTCAAAGGTGAAACAAGTAATATCCTAACTATATCGTTAGACCACATGAATCAAGTAATTTACAACAATGAGTATAAATATATTGCAATTGCAATACAATTATAAGAATTTCCGATGTCAAAATTTAGTTTTAAATTTGTATATAATAAAAATTTACCTTTAGCGCTTAAAAAAAAGTTAAAAAAAACTGGGCCCGCATCATTATTTGTTTTTCTGCCTAGCCTTATCATCGAAGAATTTAACCGATTGTTTAGTTGAAAAAAATTACTTTTTAAATGCACGGTGAAGGACGAGCGTACCCCAATTATCTTTTGTATCAAAGTTAGAGTTTAAAAACGTGATAATCCGGCCCAGTGAGCCCAACATATTATAGGCTCGGCCAATTTAAAATGTTTTTGCGGACGCATTGAGTGAACAAACAATTTTTTTGATCCGAAAAACTAATAATTTTGGAGGATTGAATGATATATTATTAAATTTGTCTCGCTGCTCATATGTTCTGGTATCGCACGAAGTGTAGCAACCTTAAAAAGATGGATGTTACAGGCGATTTTAGGTCTAAAAGAATTGGCTAGGTGTTTTTGAATTGAAGAATATATTTAAGTTGACGTAATGTTGTTGTTGTTGTTAGTAGCCCCTGTTCGTTGGACCTAAAAAGTTGGATGTAGAAGTGAGTTTGAGTGCTGCGAGGGCTGGGTTAAGCCAAAGATCTATCGGGGAGATAGGAGTAAAATAAGGTAGCAAGCCTTTATTACATATTGTATAATCGTACATATTGTTTTTCAGAATTTATTGCAAAGCACAGCTCGACAAAAATAAATGTCTGTTAAAATAAAGTTATGACATTGAAATATAATGATCCTCATATCGGCCTTATCTCTTATATAATTTTTTCTTCCGAAAATTCTTTCTTCTCCGGCTCTTGTCTATCTCAAAAACTGACCATTTTTGACCAAAGTGGTAGATTTTGCGATCTCTAGAATACCCTAAAAAGAAAAAAATTTTGAATTTTGTTTTTATATTAAAATCACTGGTAACTTGTAATTTTTATTTCGAATAATGGATAAAACTCTTCAATATATCAAGCTCTTACAACAATTTAAATTATTCTTTTAAATATAAATAATAATTGTTAAAAATGAGTTAAAATGTTAATATACATACGACTAGCCTGAAGGTATGCACGAATGTTAAATTGATTGTTCTAAAATTATCAATAAAATACATAGTGTTAAAGTTATCCCCTTCATCGTGTGATAAAAAATTTATCTTCTGCTCTTGTTAATAAAATTTAAAAAAGGTCAATTAATATAATATTTAAAACTTCGGCCCTTCCCGGAATTCTTTTTTTCATATTTAGGCCCTGTCCCCTCGGCCCATTAAATTTTGGCCCGGTTCCACTTTTCGGGCGCTGGCCAGCACAGGGTGGGGTGGGCTTTCGGGTCCCGACTTTGATCTCTAATTTGAGTATTTAAAGTTTCATTTAAATTATAAAGAAACGTGTTCTTTAATATTAGTATAAATTCATTTTCCCGTTTTTACTTTTTGTTTACTCAAAAAAAAAAAATAAAAAAAATGCAAAACGTTGAGATTTATTTTTAAAGATTACCATAAAAAGTCGCGACACGCGCATAATTGCCTCCAGGTGTGGATGAACATTTTTAACATTTCATAAATATAGATTTTTATTAATAATTTTATTTTCGTAAAATTGCTTTTTGTAAGTTTGATTGTTGAAATAAGATATAATAAATTTATGTAAAAATATTAAAAAAATTTAAGCATTAAATTTACCTAAAATAGCGAAAACATTTAAATGAACTGCTAATTTAATATTAATGTCTTTCAAATTTTCATAAAATTTATATCATCTTGGTAATTTCTAAATAAATATAAATATACTTGCATTCCGTATCAGCATTTTTATGTAGCAATATTGTACCAGATGTATAAAAATTACAATTTGGATGCATATTGTATAATGCAATTTCCTTTAAAGGCCTAATATTATTTTCTGAAAAGTCATAGTGGACATTTCCTGAATATACCAAATTCGCTTTAAAAAATAATATATTTAGAATTACATTTATTTTTGTTGATTAAGAAACATTGAACTTGAATAGACGTAAAGTTTTGGAATTTGTTGTTCGCTTGTCACAGCCCATCGGTCCGCCCGAAAAACCGTCTAGGACGTAATAAAATGAGCTGGGTGGGACGGGCCTAAATGTTAAAAATGAAATACGGGCTAGGCTGGGCTGATGTTTTATCTCATTACCTTTTTTTAAAATTTATTTAGAACTAAAAATGATTAGTTTATTATCATACAATGAAGATTATTTCTAATTTTTATGCAATATTTTAAAACAATATTTTTTTAGCTTGTGAAAATATTCGGGCCAGGCATAAAATCAAAAACCAAATTCCAAAACGGGCTTAAATTAAAAAATATTTTCGGTGGGCCGGGCTGGAATATCACGGTCTGATGACTCTAACCCAGGTATCTCACTCATATTGCGTGTAATAGCAAAACTAAAACGATTGAAGTGGGAAGGAAAGTCCGATGTACTTGTCACTTTGCATTTAGGAAATAATCAACATTTTAAAATAAACTTAGTTTAAGATTTCGCAGTAAGATGGAACTATAAATGTATGATCAAAACCTACTTACAGATTGATAAAATTTAAGACCATCTTAAACAAATATTACAACGATGCAACAATTTAAAATTTAAATTCAGTTTTAAAAAATAATTTAAAATGCAAACTTAAGAATTTGAAGTGATTGCCAATGGTTATATCATTCTAAGCTTTTTAATTCCATGAAAATTTAAACATTGATATATATAAGGTTGATTGAATAACGCACTTTATTGAAAGAGGTAACTACAATTTCAAATAATGAAATTTATACACTGTCTGAAAATATCAATGTCATTAAAAGTTTTTGACGCTAAAAGAATGATCCCCATGATGGCCTTATCTCATATAAATTTTTCGTTTTCCGAAGTTTCTTTCGCCTAAAACTATTTTGCTAGGTTCATATCAAGAAAATGGCCATTTTTGACCGAATTGACAGATTTTGCGACCTCGTAATTACCCTGAGAGAAAAAAATATTAAATTTACTTGTAACATATATTTTTTATCTTTAATAATAAGAAATAAAATTGTCAAGGATATCAACCTCTTACATCGACACTTAGATAATACAGAATATTTGGCATTACATCCTAAATAGGACGCAAAATATTATCGGTTATCAATAAAATATATTATTTGAAGTTTAAATTTAACAGTTTAGCCGTTGTAAAAAAAATTTCAATTTATTCTTGTTTTTTAATCTTTTTAGTTTTTCAAAAAATTTTAATGTTTATGGCTTAGCTGACTTATGTTTGATTAGAAAACACGGTAAACGGATGTGTAAATCCCTAAAGATGGCAGGTTTGGTCTCTGTATTTAACTCATAACTCGCTAAAATTTGTTGACCAATAAGAGGCTTTAAATTAAATTAGCCCATTTACAGATTCGTGTTTATGTAATCGTATGTATGTTTTAATTAAGAAATGATGTCCTTTAATAAGTTATTTAATAAATACAAAAAATATTGAACACACAATGTGCCTCGAGTCAGGATGCAGTCTCTGAGAAAGTTATGATTAGAAAGCGATATAGATAGAGTTAACATATCTATAAATCTTCCTGCACAAAAATAGCTAGCTTGCCAGGTTGGTTGGGGCAAACAAATTATTTTTCCCCAAACAAATTATCTAAATACGCTCAGTAGATGCTCTCTATCCCCGCCAGGCCAAATTCGAAAAGAAGAAATTGATTTTGCGGAGATATTTTAGATAACATAATGTTTTGAATGGTGTCCGCCCTTTTATAACGTGATCAGAATAAAATTTCAAATTATTTCACTAGATTTTTTTGGAAACCTGCGAATAAGGAATGATTAAAACAAATAAATTTAAATAAGGAGACGTTTTTAAATGGGTGTTTATTGAAGAATAGAATCAGACTAAAATATATTTATGATCGAAACAAAATAAGTATGTTTAGATCGGACCGAACTTAGCTAGTTGGATCCGATCATAATCAAGGTACGTGAAAAACATTTACCTGTATTACATAACTTTTTAAATAATTTTTGGCGTAATAGTTCTCGATGTTGAAAGCATATCTAGAAAATTATAAAACCATAATAATTGAAAAAGATAAATTTCTAGTGATTGAAGATATTAATTCCAATTCTAATATTAGCATTTAATCTGAGTTAAAAAAGGCCATTTTTATATAACAGCCAGCAAGTTCTTAAAGTTCAATTAACAAACATTAGCTAATGTAAAATAAAAAATAACAAAATATCTAACACTTTTTAATATGGAAGTTTACATAGCTTAAAATTGTCGGTATCAGCCTTACAAATACTAAATTAGTACCTAACACAGTTCGGGTTTTAATCATTGGTATTTTCTCATATTTTACTAAAATAATAATAATTCCTTTTAAAAAATTATTTTTATAATTATAATAACATGTTCAATTTTTACAAAATTCAATTTCAAAGAAAAAGATCATCTCTTACTAATTTTTTTTTTGTGTTTTTTAAAAAATATAAAATTATCCTTATTAAATAGAATTTTCCGAATTATAATAATCTAAAATTGCGTATATACAAAACAAGTTTTTTATTTTTCAATATAAGTTAATGTTAGCCAACCACTATATTCAATATTTTAGGCTCTATTTTTCAAACGAAAGGTTATTTTTGTTTTTTAAATAAAGCAATATTTGGGCTAAGAGATTCAACTAGTTTATTAAGGAAGAATAGACAGAAATAGTCTTACATTTATTCCCTGGCATTTTGTTTTTAGGCCGAGATTATAGATTCCTTACTGATTAAATTTCTCTAATAGCTAGCCGAGCCAATTTATTGACTGTGGCCAATATTACTTTAAAAATTTAGAAGAAAAAAAATAATTAAAAAAAAAACGTCCATATGAACAAATTAGATATTAATGAGTTGCCCGTTTACGAAACGATCAGCACCTTTCATGGAAATCTGGCCATTTAAATGTTAATCAATCGCGTTATATTTTTTTTTTCAATAATAATTTATTACTTGCAACCAGGCACGATTCTAGACCCCTTTGCCCCCCCCCCCCCCAAAAAAAAGTTTTTGATTGCCCCCCCCCCCAAAAAAAAAATAATTGAATTTGTTCCCCACCCCCAAAATACATAGTAATTTTATGTTTGCTCCCCCCCCCCCCCCAAAATTGAATTTGCCCCCCCCCCCCCCAAAATACATAGTAATTTTATTTCTTTCGCATAATATAATTAAATTTGCTCCGTCAAAAATATCTAAAAAATATTATCTTAAAAATATTTACTTTTTTTAAAAGTGTATTTATTCATTAATACTTCTCATCCGCAAGAGAGATCAAACTAACAGAAATATATAGAAAAATTTGATTTTACAGAAAGCTTTATATTTGTGAAAGCAATTCATAAATCTGATGCCTAAGAAATTTTCTCAGTTAACAACAATCTTTTGTTAGAATATAATCTAGAACCAAAAAACCTGATCGCACAATGCTACAATGGGGCGAACGTAATGTCTGGGGAAAAAGGTGGTGTTCAAGTATTTCTAAGCAAAATGGCTGGACACCATGTCCCATATATTCCCTGCTTACCACCGATTGCATCTTGTTGTAAAAGATGGTCTTAATTTTAAGTCATGGGAAAGGTTTTTTTGATATTTTTCCTTCCCTTCATAAATTTTTTCAACATGATGCAATCAAGGTAGTTAGTGAATGCGGGACCATACCCCGGCTGTTGCCCCATTGGTGGTGTGGTCACTACCTGCCCATTGTTTTTTTTTAAATTACACAAAAATATTTAATACTCTTTTAAAAATTAAAAATAAAAAAACTTTTATCTTCAGGTCACAGGGCCGAATCGGGGTTTTTTGACGATATTTATAATCATCTAATTATTTTTTTGTATTTAATTGAAAAATTATTTTATTTATTAAAAATAATTATAGATCAATTTCAATGCAGAACGATTTATATTTTTAAAACTTCTGATTTAATACACCATTGTTTGTTAGAAATTAGACAATTAAGAAATAAAAATACACTTGAAGATTTATTCAAAAATTGTTTTGATATTAATATTTTTTAAATGACAATAATTTATCTATGAATAAAAGAAAAACTAAACCTAAAGATTTTTCTGATTTTTATTTATTTTCTACTCATAAGTTTGAAAATATTTTAAATATTTATGATGTAGTAAAAAGTATTTATTAATATTATTGATTTATTTATATTTTGATAATAGATTTTTTACCGATAATAGTTGTTTAAAATCTTTAGATTCCCTTTATAAATTTGATTAACCTTTATTTTAGATATAAATAAATAAGAGCCTCTTTAAAAAATATATTATAAAAATTCATTATCTAAAGAAATTGACGCAGCCAAAAATTTTTTAATAAGAAACTTAATAATTACAAAGAATGTGTTACTATTGATTTTGTTAAATTTTTATATGATTACAATGATGCGTTTTCTAATCTATTTAACATTTTTCCTATAAGTTTGTTAATTGGCTCTTCAACGTCGAGTTGTGAGGCCACATTTTCTTCTTTAAGAAGGATAATAACGGCTGACAAGTAGTGACCTGCTTAAAGGTGATTTGGTTCTTTTAAACACGAAAAATCATTAACTAGGGGCGTTGAATTTTAATGAATATTGTAATTTAATTAAAATCTTCTAAGATAAAATAGTTTGATCAACACAATACACTGCTCATAATCAGCTAATTATTGCTTACTATTTTAACATGGTTGCAAACTTTTTTTATGCGCATTTAACGTTTATGTTCATGTTTTATTTAATTTTTTACCCTAATATTAATAACTAGTTATATATAACCAGTGTTTTTTTCATATATATTCTTCCAAATTAGCATACTTATACATTTTGTTTTCATGATAATCAATCTTATTTCACTTTTCATTTTCTAAAATCCAAAGTTTTATATAATTCATTTTTATCATTCATATATATCATATTTTTAATTTTCATGCGCAAAGATACCAAATGATAAAATTATACTTACAATTAATTCAAATCTCATATCTTATTAAGCAATTGATAGTGAAAACAATCAATTTTAATTCACATATTCAATTTATAGACTCATTTTTTTTAATTTAAGAATATAATAAATTACATTAATTTGTTAAAAAATTTTGAACATGGATTCTATTGTTGTACATGTATATTTTTTTGCCGTGACCGAAGGTCTTGGCCCCTTGTGCCGCCGAAGGCGGCAATAAAATTTTTTCTGCCCCCCCCCCCCCCACGAGTTTTTTTTGCCCCCCTAAAATGGAAAAGCTAGAATCGGGCCTGCTTGCAACAGATATTAAAAGGCTTTTTGCGCGTATAAGAAAAAGTTTAGATTTTATAAGGTTTTGGCTATGGCCTGTTCCATTCTAAAAATCATTATTAATATAATTTGCCCCTTTAGTATACGCCTAACAAAAGAAACCTCAAAAATTTTTAATTACTGAAATAGAATTTCAGAAGTTTTTTAATAAAAGGCGACAACCTATGCAAAAATTATAAAATAAGCAAAAATAGTCAATTGGCGCTATCTCACAATCATAAGCTAATTTAGGCTCGTTTAAATGAGGGGTGGGCAGTTGCCTGTACCTTTTATAAAATGTGATTACTTTTGATACAGGTCAGGTTATGCGCTTGCAAAATTTGTTTTGTACTGCACTCAATTTAAGCAGCGTTGAACTAGGTTAGTGACTAGGTTAGTGGTATGAACAGAGCTAGGAAAAAGCCCCTTTTGGCTAAATCCATTTTTTTGAATTTAGAAAAATTAATAAAGAGATACAAACCTTATGCAATACTGATATTTTTTCAATATTCTTTCGCATAAGGCTAAATTCTTTATTTTTTGTTAATTCTAAAACAGAAAGCGAGTGTAGCTAAGAAAATAGGCTTTTCCCCAGCTCAACAAATTTTTGAGAGCTATGAGCTAAATAAAGAGATCAAACCTGCCATCTTAGGTATTTTCAAATCCATTTATCGTTTTTTTGATCAAACTTAGTAAGTCAGCGATAAACATTGAAAGTTTAGAAAAAATGTCAAATAAAAAGATTCAAAAACAAAAATAAGAAATTTTTTTTTGCATATTCACAATAGCTAAACTGTTAAAATCAAACTTCAAATAATATTTTTATTTATAATCGATAATATATCGTATAGTATTTAAGTTTGGACGCGGAATATTCTGTATTATCTAAGTGTTGATGTAAAAGCTGGATATTCGGAGAAATTTTATTTCTCATTACATGAGGTGATAAATTATAAGTTACGAGGATTTTTATATAAAAAAAAGAATTTTGAATTTTTTCTTTTTAGAGTAATCTTGAGGTCGCAAAATCTGTCAATTTGGTGAAAAAAGCATATTTTTCAATATGGACGGATCTAAGGCGCCGAAG
Source organism: Acutogordius australiensis (assembly GCA_030555515.1). Lineage (NCBI taxonomy): Eukaryota > Metazoa > Nematomorpha > Gordioida > Gordea > Gordiidae > Acutogordius > Acutogordius australiensis. The sequence continues at coordinate 19,645,455 of CM060244.1, forward strand.
GCCGAAGAAACTACGAAAAACAAAAAATATATATAAAATAAGGCCATCATGGAGATGTATGCTTTTATGTTTTCATACACTTATTTTGACATTGTTGATATTTGTTGACCTGTAATAACTATAAGTAAAGGAAGTTTGTTAAAAGTGGTCTGAAAGAGCATGTTTGAAGTGGTCAGGTTGGTTGTTAGAAAGATGTTTAGGGTTGTTTTGGGAAAACTACTTGTTTATGCAAAGATAATGTTAATAAAAACTGTTTATTTAGCACTTTAGAGGGAAGATTTTTGCGAGGAGAAAGAAAAATTTTAAGTAAAAAAATCATTTTTGTTTTTCAAACAAATTTTTATGTTTAATCATTTATTCTATTCCTTATAGAATGGCCTATTAGGTAGTTGAAGGGATGATCCCCGACAATTCCCAAAGCCGTCCATTTTTCTGAGAGCTGGAACTCCGGCGTGTTTTTAATCTCATCTAATCCTGCGACACTAATCGTTTGAGTTAAAAGGGGCAAGCTTTGATGGGTAAGCCTCCTAAGTTCAAAAGGTTTGGGGAAAACTGCTACTTAGGTTTTTTTTTTACCTTTGACAGAGAAGGCCAAGGTTTACGAAAAATTTCTGCATAAATTTAATGATTTATTGTATAAAATAATTAATAAATTCCGTATATAAGGAGAATAATGTAATCTATTGGCATAATTAAGTTTGATATTTCTGGTAGTAGTAGAGATTGAAGAGGAAGGTTGAGGGCTTGATATAAAGCGGGCGCTATTTCCTGCATCGACGAAGGCAGCACCAAAGGGAAAAGGAAAAACAAACACTCTAGTTGGTAAGCTTTGAATAGCCACTAAATTATTAGATAATTTTGTATATTAGCTATCTGACATAATTTATTTGATTGTAATGATTTTAAGCCTGAAATTCACAAATAATTAATAATTTAAAAAATTCCTCCATACTCATATTAATCAATGCGCTTTTGGTAAAGGGGGTCTGTAAAAAAATTAAAATAAAAGATCTCCAAAACTAATTTTCAAAATTTCTCTAACCAATGAGTATCTTCAAAGATATTAGGTATTTGTACACTTTTATATATGTATAAATTACATGTGTAACTTTGATTTTATATTTTTTAAATTAACAAACTATGAAACTGTCAGCGCCCAAACGCAATATTCCGCGATTAGAAAAAATAAAATATTAACTCGTTTTACTAAAACTACAAATTTACATTCAGATAAAATACTTTTTATGAATGTTATTTAATAAATAATCAACCATAAATATAAAAAACAATATTAAAAAATTTAAATGATAGTTATTTTAGGTAAAATACTCCGTCAGGCTAGATTCGTTATAATCCTGAAATCCTAAATGCAGGGTTTAAAATCAAATAAATATCTTTTCTCCTAACTTCGATAAATTGTAGAAATTTTTGTTATTATAATTTTGTTTCTATGTATTTATTGATAACACTGGACAACAAAAAAAAACAACAGCAACAATTTTTTAAGGGTTTTGTAGAATTTCTTGTCATAACGATCTCGGGTTTAGTTTTTTCCCCAATGCCTTCAATTTTTTTAAACCGCGTTCAATGTTCAAAAAAAATTCATGAAATTTTTAAACTATTAATTTTTCAAAAAATCTACATTATAAAAAACTTATCTATAAAATTAATACCAATTCACTTTCAAGTTATTTGGGATTAAAAACTGATTTTATGACAAAAACCACTAATTTTATATAAATTTGAACGCCTTACGTTAATAATGAATGTCTCAGTAATCTAAATATATTTTTTCAACTTTAATTACCACGCATAAGTTCTATGATATAGAAGCCCAAAAAACCCCAAAATTAGAAAAATCCCAACTTTGACACCAAATAACTAAACCCTGAGGCAATGGCTAAAATTCTAATTTCATATTCGTAATTAGCACCAAAAACTTGACCAACGATAGTTGCCATAAATGTTGCTTAAGGTCGTCCAAATTTTTTTGTCCAGTGTAATTCATAAAACAAAAAATTTTTAGCTAGTAATTAAAAATTTTGAGGACATAGGTTTAAAAAATTATAAATATAAACATTTCAGAGACAAGTTCGGTCCATTATAAAGATTTAAAAAGCCGGTAAACCCACACCAAAGGCAAAAAATTAGCTCAGGTTAGGCCCATGGCTTGTTGTTGCACCTAACGCCCAAAATAAACATTACTCTCAATTTTTTTGTTGTAAAGCCCTGTTAGTTGTAAAGCCCTGTTAGTTGTAAAGCCCTGTTATCTACTAAATGAATCCATTATTCTCAGTGCTTTACCCAAATCCAGCCTTTATTGACAAAAATATTCCCATTAAAACGGTAACTACAACGTATCCACACCTCTGCAGTAAACAAAACCATATCAAATCCAATCAATATAGTTTTAAACGGCCCACCGCCTCCCGTACACTCTTTCGAAGGCTACCTCGGAACATCCGTTCCCACCTTGCTCAACTCCGCCCTGGGCACGGCCATTTTCTTGCAAACTTAAGAGCACGTCTGGACCATCTTTTAATAATATTTGATACGACTGCTAATAGGCCTGACAATATACAACACTGGCTCACATTCCCCAACCGCGGGCCTCCTATCTCCTATCTTTCCTACAGATCTTTAAATCAATCCATCCCTAGCTGCCCTTAAGCTCAATCTAACAACCACTTTCAACGAATGGGGCAATAAACAACAACAACATTTACTAAATTGTCAGTTTAATAATACATAACTGTATTTTAAGGATATTAAGATGATAAAACATTGCATTGGGTGCAGCCTATTTAACAAATTTAACCCAATGAATTAACATTAGCATGCCCCATTTGCCAACATTTAATAATTACAATAAAAAAAACAATCTTTCTTTGCTAGGCGTATTGTAAACGGGCAAAATATATTAAAATTTTATCAAATTTTTTATTTTTTTTTAATGAACAGGCTACACCTATGTGCACGTCCAAATTCAAATTTTAGTATTACAGAAATAATTTTTTTTTGTTATTTTTCTATATTGTCGAATTAGGTAAAAAATAAATTAGTGAGCTAATAAATATAATATTTTACTTTCATAGATCCAAATGAATAACATTTTATTAATATTTGTTTTTTATTCCTAGTAGTATTGCAGGTCAATAAGCGATTTGGCCAAGCTTAAAAAATAAAAGTTTTATATGTGTTTCGTGTGTGTATTTTTGCTAGATACCTAAAGATAAAATTAAGGTTTTCTTTTGCTAATTTACTTATATTTCCGTCATTTTTTTTTCAATCAAATAGTTTGAAAATTGCTAAATATATAAAAATAATTAAATTTAAACCTTTAGGTGTTCTATAACATAACACAGGTCAACAAATATCAGTGACACAACCGTGAATTTTATGAAAATATAAAAGAATATATCCCCATGATGGCCTTATCTCATACATTGGTGTAGGAGAGGGGGGGGGGGGGGGGGGTTGGGGAATAAACCCCCCCCCCCCCTCCCCAAGCATGCCATATCCCCACCCAAATTAAAAATTTTTAGTGCATATCCCCCCCCCCCCCCCCCCAATATATGTTTGTTTATATAAACATTATTTATAAAAGTCCTTAATGATTACTCAAATTTTAAAAAGCAAAATTAAGTAACAATCATAAGAAATAGTAGATTTCAAACTAAAACACTATGGCACGACCTGAAGGCGGTAAAAATTTTTTTTTGAAACCCCCCCCCCCCCAAGCTTTACAACTTGCTAAGCCCTTGATCTCATATATGTATTTCGTTTTCCTTAGTTTCTTCCGGCCTTGGCTCCTTACATCCGTCCTTATCGAAAAAATGGCATTTTTTGACCAAATTGACAGTTTAAGACTACCCTAAAAAGAAAAAATTTAAATCTTTTTTTTATATAAAAATCCCTTGTTACTTATATTTATCAAATCTAATAATGAGAAATAAAACTTTTTAGTATATTAAGCTCTTACATCAGCATTTAGATAATACAAAATATTTTGCGTCCAAACTTAAATACGACACGATATATTATCGGTTTTTAATAAGAGTTTTATTTGAAGTTTGAATTTAACAGTATAGCTGTTGTAAAAATGCCAAAAAAATTTTATTTATTTTTGTTTTTGAATCTTTTTTGTTTTTTGGGCATTTTTTTTAAAAAATTTTCAATTTTTATAGCTGACTAACTAAGTTTGATTAGAAAAAACGGTAAACGGATTTAAAAATCCTTAAGATGGCAGATTTGATCTCTGTAGTTAGCTCATAACTCTCAAAAATTTGTTGACCTGTGTAATCCATAAAATTAATTTGTTGTTCGAATTTCAACAAAATGCCACCTGCTTTGGGGTAATAAGCTATTGCCCACAATCGCTAAATGACCTACAACATATACATTCCTATATGGGTTACGTAGGAAAACTTTAAACTTTTTTTGCAGCAAAATAAAACTGCATTTTAAACGTGTGCCCGTTTTTTTCCAGTCAAAAATATAAAACATTTTATGTTAACCTCTCACATATAAACAGTTGGTCATCTCGATGGCAAATATCGAGGAAATAAAATGTGAATAGATTTACAGATTATCATAATAAGGCAGAAAACCTTGTAATGTTCATTTATAAATAGTATGATTTAAATTTTTTTGATTACATATATCTTGCGTTTTTAGCTGACACTAAAAATTCTTGTATTAATATGCATATTCTTAAATGTAAAAATCTTCCGTAACTAATTAATCATAGGTTTCTAGAGTCAACTCTATGTACTACAGGGGTTTTTTGTCCCCCAAATTTGAGCTCGATAAATATGATAAATGGTTTGTTCATTAAAGGAAAATATAAATATGTATGTAAAATATTAGCAAATTAAAGGCATTATTACGTACATAAAATTCTATAAATCTTGAGGTTAGCTTAATTAAACTTTGATGGTTTTAATAGTATTGGCTTTTTTTAATTAAATTAGTCTTATTTTGGTTATATGGACCTCAGAATATTTCGTAAAGCAATAGTTTTGAGGCTAAAACATTTATGCGATTGATAAAATTTAAGGCAATAATGCGATGAAAAAAATTTAACAAAACCATATTTCTATGGATCAACCCGCCCCGAAATTGAACTACCCAGAAATTTGACTCGGTCGGGCGGGGGGACATTTTATTTCCTTGTTTAGACGCTACTATCCAGCTTATTGTGAAATTTTGTCAAATTTTCTAAAAATATAAGTCGACGTTCAGTGAGTTTTTATTTTAAATTTTTTAAAATTTTATTTTGTCAATGAAGGTTTTTTTAAAAATTCGAAAAGTACATAAAATATTTTTTTTCTGGAATAAAAAATTATTAAAAAAAAATAAATTTTTTGAAATTTTCGGAATATTTTACGAAAATAAAAACTTAGTTTGAAGGTGGCCTTATTCCATTTTCAAGATAAATAATTATTTTGTTTAAAATTTTTAAAAATTTTAATCAGTAAAAAAAAGCAATTTTTGGAAAAAATTGACAATAACTAATTCATAAAAAAACATTTTCAGAAATAAAAAATTTTAATTTTTAAAAAATTATAAAAAATTTTAGAATTTTATAATTTAATAAAATCTCACATTGGACGTGGCCTTAAATACAAATAAATTATATTCGTAATCAATTGTACTGATTATTCCTTCTCTTTAACCCTTAAAAAACCAACTATGTGTTAAAAATTAGGTTATTAAATGTTTTTTCAATAACAACAACCGAAATTTTAATCAACCATTTTTGATCATCACTAATTTTCTTATTTGAAATTTTTAAATGTGAAAGTTCAAAAGCCCAAAATTTAACGACATGACATTAAATGTTGGTCGTTCTTATTGTTTATGATTCGGACCACATTAACGTTGGATTGTGAATTAATAATTTTTTTTAACGCGACAGTTTTTCACAATACAATTAAATAGGGCGCCGCGTTACAGAGTTCATTCATTTTTTCAAAATAAAAATTTTGAAATTTTTAAAATTTTGGCTTTTACAACGTTATTAAACATTGTTTTACATTCTCTATATGCTCACCGTGCTATTGCTCTATGTGTTAAAAGAAAATAAGAAATTTTATTATTTTCATGTCTATATCTACATAACTATAGCTGATAAATCTAAAATGACCTTAAAATTTTAACTCTTTGTACCAACTTATGCCACATGCTTTTAATAATGGCTTGCTCCACTTAAAAAAAATTATAACGGCCTATATAAAAAATATATTAATATTATTTGTTCGTAAATATGCCTTGCAAAAAATGTTATAAACTTTTAATTATTACAAAATTAGGCAAACGGACATTCTATCGTTTATTGTGTTCGTATTTTTTACATAAAATTTATAAAACAGGTCACAGCCAATACAAACACTTCGAAATAGGTTAAGTTAAAAAGATATCATCTAAAACGTTTTTATAATTTATACTGTTTTCTTGCTTAAATAACACAGGTCGACAAATTTTTGAGATACCCTGATTTATAAGATCATACTTAAACTAGGATTTTAAAATCCGTGTATTTTTTCTCTGAAGAAACTTAGCCAGCTACAAACATTTTTTTAGGTCAGGAGCCTTGAAATTGCTATGCGGCGACGCTTATAACCCCTCTTCGCCAATACCATAATGTACATAAAAATGACGCCGCATTTTCCGGAATATTAGAGTATGCAGGCTTTATTACCCTGGCAAAAGTCGAAAGCTAGAGTAATTCACCTGGTAAATAATTGCGCTCCTTGCCCTACATCTTTTAAAAGAGAGGGCATACCCGTCAGGGCATAGCCCCTTTTAGCCCTGTCGGTAATATAATAAAAAGTGTTTTAAAAAAGAGATAACTTAATAATATTGAAAGAAATTATTTCTATATTAAGGCTAAACATTAAACTCAAAATAAGAGTTTTCTGTGTTATTTATTAGACGAGTACCAAAGTATTTTGTATAACCTAAAGTAAATGATAATTTGATATACTTAAAAATTTGAGTTCCCATAATTTTAAATAAATAAATGAATATCTAGTTAATTTCTAAATAAAATAATTTTTTGAATTCTAAAAGTCACAAAATATGTTATTTTTTCTGATCATTTTTTTTTTGATTCCTCATTTCAAAAAACGATTAGAAAAAAGGCCATAATGTAGCCTATACCTCTTATTTTTATAAACTTTTTCATAATTTATTAATTTTTGTAGGCACCTTACTGGTTTACATAATGTCATTATTTTGTTTTGAATTAGTATTATATGCAAACTAATATAAAGCTATTAAAAGAATGTGAACACCGAATATGATACATATAGAATATATTTTCAATGGTAAATTAAATTTTTATGAACAACATATTATAACAGCTATTTATTTTAAATATTGTTTAAGTTAACGTAAAAGCAAAAGACATATATGTTTATATAATTAAAATATTTCTTTGAACATAAACACTAAGCCATGGCAAAAAAATTAAGATTTTTTATAAGGGCACATTCAAAATTATATTAACGAAATAAGTGATAAAATTTATTCTTATTATATTTAGTCAAATTATAAAATTAATTAAGTTAGCTAAATATAAATATCATATTTTTTCTCTTTAGATTTGAACGAATAATATTTTTATATAAATTTTACGCTATATCCTTTAGTTACAAAGCGGCGTGTCGAATGAAATTACTCCTCGCATTTAAATAATAAAGGAAAAACAACGCTTTTTATACGATAAGCTCAAAACGTGCTCTAAACAACGACAAATTTACATTAATATTTGTAAAAAGTTTTTTACACACAGCAGTTTATTTGTTGTTAATTCCAGTTTTGGAATCGCTTAGTAGTTCGACACTGCTTGAATTCATGACTCCGTTGACCCAATATGTTTTAAATCCCATTATTCTCTAAAAACAAAAAATACAATAAAAATATAAAACTTTATGCTTCAAAATAAAATCAGACAAAATGGACAAAATTAAAATCCTTTAAAAAAGTTATATAAATTGTTGTTATTCCTAATAATCTTATTTTAAATTTCCATAGCTCATTTTGGTGCAGGCCTGCCTTTTTTATGAAAGAAACCATAAATGTTAAAAAGCCTTTCATTAAAAAATATTTAGAAATGATTGAGTTTTTACTTTGAATAAAATAAAATACTGTTGTGTAAATCTTATTTTGGATTCAATATTTTTTGCATTATTTAACAACAGGACACAATCTTATATACATTAATTTAATTATTAATAAAAAACACTTACATGTCAGCTTGAACTTAACTGTATACAATCTAGAATTAATTCGCATCTCAAAAATTATGCTTTTAAGAGAAAATGCTTTAATTTTGCATAAAAAAATTACATGCAATTATATTATCGATAAAAATATTTGGAAATTAAGAAACTTCTATTTCTTCATCGTTTCTCGGTTCAATCCGAAATGGATTGTCGGGTCCAAGTAAATTGTATGTCGTTTCACTTAGTTGAATGTGCATCGGCTTAAATTTTACATATAAAAAGTTATAAAATACACTGTCTTTCATAATAGTATTTGTTCTCTTTCAATAATCATTTTTTTCCCTGTAGTCAGGGTTTGTTCCAAAGTACCTGCCATAAGCGCAGGAAATCTAAGTTCAGACTTTTTTTTGAAAAATAGCACACATGTGCAACCACATAAAGCTGTTGATGCCTAATGTGATAGCCTAGGCTATTAAATGGGTCGCCGGCGAATCTCAATTAATCCGACTTTGTCAAAAGTCGCCAAAACATCAAACAGTCATAATGACAGATAAGCTGCATAAAAAATATATGTTTGGCATAAAATTGTATACTAGTTTAACTGCAATTTTAGCTCTTAACCTCATATAAAAAAATTTAAATTGACAAAACTGTGCAACAAAAAAATGGACCAGATGAGAGGTGAAATCTGCTACTGAATTCAAATCCTTTAGTCGCTTTTTGCTAGCAGATCCAAATATTTAATAAATTAAAAAAGTAAACTATTATATGCCGTAGATGAGCTCACACAATTTTGATAAAATTTATGATACCCTACAAAGATGTTTTTGCCAGATTTTCAAAATTAATACCCATTATTTGTAAGTAGGCACAAGAGATTACATTCTGCAAGATAACTGATGCTAATAAATTTTATATTATGTTAAGCTAAATTTATACATCAGCAACAAAATCAGCATCTAATTAATAATTTTGTGAAAAAATCTATATCGTCTTTAAAAGGAAATTATAATTTACATTTTCTACGTATTTTTTTAACTCTTCTTTTGAACCAAAATAATTTTTATCTAGAGACTTAAAAAGTATATTCGTGATAATATGAACTTCAAAATAGCGGAATTCAAAATGATTCAATCATTTTAAAATGTGTTAATTAAAATTATAAATTAGAATTACTGTGATTTATTTGCCTAAAAATGACATATAAAATAGGAAATTAAGAAGGGAAAGATTGAGATGTTGAATATGTTGGTAATCAGTTATAATATGTGTTTTTAAAATGTAAAAACTTTTTTTAATTTTTCTTAGGAGGTAAATTTTTGAAATTAGGAATAATTTATCAAAGATTTCTAAATATAATGAATGCAACTGCTCCGAGTGATAAAAAATATTTTTAAAACAATGGTTAATAATTTTCAATATAGAAACTCAAATTTAAAAAAAAAATTTAGTAGAGTTTTTGAAATTTTTTTTAAAAAGTCTGAACGCACCCTACTAAGCTTTAAATGAAACAAGTTTGAACTTGCGCTGATGCACATTTTTATTATTAATGAATGTTGAAAGGGGGGGGGGGGGGGGTTCAGGTCAAAAAAAAAGGGAAAAAGCTCATAGTAATTTTAAATTTTAACAAAAAATCCCCGAAAAAAATGTGGAAAAACTTTTTCTAAAAGCCCTTTTTTGTTTATAGTTGTTTATTTTGAAGTTGAAATGGGATGCGTTTATTCAAAAGCCCAATAAGCCCTTTAGTGGCCCCTTACTGAAAAATGGGCCTTTGAGGCCCTTTTTTACGCATTTTTTTAATAAGCCCATAAAAAATTCCTTAAAGGCTTGCTCTATGTTTCCCCAGACCTGCTTTCTACATCACTGACGAGTAAAAAGTAATTTAAGAGCGGGCCTTGAAGATTTTAAAAACATTACCTTACTATACGTTTCAAGTTTCTTTGTAATATCGCATATCTCTCCAAACAAGCAATAACGCGGCATACGCCTATCGACGATTCCAGCCACGGCTGATCCTGAATGAATTCCTATATAATATTTGAATGAATTTATCCTAAATATGTGATATTTTTTTCCAAATTCTGTGATATTTTAGATTTTCCCTGAAAAAAAAATTACATCATCGCCAAAAATTTGTTTTATGTTAATTTTTTAGCTATGTCATTATTAAAATAAACTTTTATATGCAAAATTAAGTTAATATAGGTAGTTTTATAAAATAAATTATACAACAAATTTAAAAAAACCTTTGTTCTTTCAACTATAAAAAATTTATAAAACTAAACTTTGCGCCTATGTGCTTGTATTTTAATTTAATATTATTATAAATCTACAATTTAAATTAAATAAATAACATAAATGTTTTTATCGCCCTTTTTAGACATAGAATAAAATAAAAATTCACAAAAAATCGCAATCCGAAGTGCGCGTTCAAATTCATTTTTCAAAACAATATCAAAAAAAGTTAGAATATTTGAAATTGCGTTTTTATATCGAAAATAATTTACCATATTTTTTACAAAGCTATTGCTCTAAGTAGATTTTAATATTTATTGGATTCATATCTAAATTCCATATATACATGGCTAACTATTATTTCATTGTTTTTTTAAAATTCTAAAGCAAAAATTTTCCAACATAAAACCAATATTTTTTTATAGAAAAATTATTAAATTTCAAAGACAATTAAAATTTGAACCCGCCTTAATGTGAATTTCTTTATAAGGATGTAAAATAGTTATAATTATGTAACATATTTCAAATCATACCCTCGTTATAGACCTTTTACTAAAAAAATTGTTTAAAAAATATCGAACACAAAGAATTAACAAGATAAACTTTTTCGAGAAATCAAAAATAGTTACCAGCTCTCATTCTCAGCTGAGTGCCCTGGGCAAACGGGTTCTTGAATTTTCTTATGGCTCTCATCATCAGCAGGGCCGTGTTTATTATATCGATAGCGTGCGTTTGGGACCTTACTGGCAAACCGCCACACACTAAATAGGCATCGCCTATAGTTTCTACCTGTTTTTAAATAGCCGCAATAAAAATAATATAAAGGCATATTATAAGCAAAACTATGCATAAGGCTTTCAAAATTAGCCTAATATTTTTTTATAGATATTTAGTACCACAAAACCTGTTGTTTAAAAACTTAGAGTTATAGGTTATAAGCACTAAGCATGCCCTGCCATGCTTTACAATTAATCTTACTAAAATTTGGTTAGTACCTAGATTACTAAATATTACCTAGGACCCCCATTTGCCTCCATAAGCTGGCCGGTCTTGCCTAGTTAAATTCATTGCAAAGAGAGTTGTAATGTTTATTTAATTAAAAACATCGGTCATATAAACGAATTTGAACCATTTTTTAAAACAATGCAACAACAAATAGATAACTGAGCCAAACACTCATCTTTTTAAAGGATTAATTTACCCACTTTAAGATTGCTCGAATTTACCGTCTAACATTAAATTTTTGCATATTTAGAGGTCGTGTTTAAAAACATTGTTTAAGTTTTTTGCGGCCAACATTGCCCATCCACTAAAGTCTTTACAGCCATATTTAATAACACAGCGGAAAATTAGGGAAATAAGGTTAGTTATTACAGAAGAATTAGTTTTTTGAATGTCATTTTATATGAAAATTACATAGAAAAATTGGTAATTGAATGTTGCTTCAGGAAAATAGAACATTTTGGCAAAAATTTTAACATTTAAAAAAAAATTTTCGCATTGATTGTTAAATATAATGGAAATGACCTATTTATCATACTCTTTGTATAAAATTGAATATTGTCCGCACACATTTTGAAATAAAACCTTTCTTCCATCTTAGCTAATAGCCGTCCACTAAAATCCTCCATAATGGATACCTCACTTTGTTCCAACAAGTCGACATCTTTGTTTTTTACTCGACCATATGAAATATTTTACCTTAAACACTTGAAATTGCTCTATACACTCGTCGAACGAGGTGTACAACATATTGAGCATGCCCACGACTTCCATCGGCGTCATTTCACTGCAGAGACTTGTAAACCCCACGATATCCGTGAAAAGCAACGTGACTGAATCGCATGCCTTGAGTATTAGCAAAAAGTTAATAACTGGGTAAGGCAAAATGAAAATTTAAATCTAAAATTTAGAAATTATTTAATATTTGATTTATTTTGAGGGATTATAGTTTAGTGGTTGCTATGACAAAGCGCTCCATATTTAAATATTACGTTGATCGATTATTTGTTACTTGCAATTGTATCATTTTAACTGTTAACTAAATTTAATAATGCTAACTAACTTCACATATCTTTGTCGGGTCAGATTCATCAAACCTTTCACACACTTCTTTCGGGATGAGTTGGTAGAGCAGGTCTTCCTTTTTACGTTTCTCAATGTCCAATTTATTCATGCATTGTTCAAGTTCCTGGCCTCGTCTTGTTTCCTTAAATTGTGTAAAACAAAGTAAGAAATGTTGATTTTGATTAAAGCAAGAGTTCATGAACTTATGTTATAAGAGACATTATTAGAGTGATTCTAATTTGCTTGGTGCATTACAAAAGAAAATTACAACCCTATCTAAGGCCAGCTTTAGTTCAGCGTTTTGCTGGGCCCCAGCGATTAATAATTCCCGACTACTATCGTGCATGCTTAGATCGTTCAGGTACAGCCCAAAATTTGAAAGATTTTCAATGTTTGATATTCTGGAGCAAAAACAGACAAAATCAATTAGTATGAATGTATAAAAATATGTAGTTTTTATAAAAAATTATTAATTATGATTTATTTTAAAAGTTAAAATCATGAATTCTTATTATCTCTAAATTTCCCTAATATGACAAGGTTTAATTAAATTTAAATTCAGTGAGCATTTAAATTAAAAAAGAAATATAGTAAATAAAAATTAGTTTAAAAACTAATTTAAAAAAATGTTCCAATCATTGTTATAAATTTAGCATCAAATTTTCATCCTTTGTACCCTAAATTAAATAGGCCGTTTAAATAATATTTATTTTTTTACATTTGCATGAAGCTGAGGGTCAAAATAACATTTTCAAAACCCTTGAAAAGCAAATTCTTTAAAATTTTAAAAATGTATTTAAATTTTTTGAATTTACTTATAAATAAATAATTAGACCATCCTTAAAGTTCATTAATATATTACAGCGGCACTCCAATGAAGAGAATGTATCCGTTAACGTGAAGCATTTGTCCTTTTATGACAATTTTACTACTCCCTGGATTTTCACTGGCATTTGACATGGCTGACATAAAAATATAATCACAAGAAATTTACTGGCATAGGCAAGCATTTCAGCTTCTTATTACGCTTGTAATATTGGTTGAGTAATTTCATACATATGTATATAAAATATCCAAAAATTGTTGCTAATCACTAATAAACTGCATTTTATTCTTATTGCACAATCCCATACAATATTACAATTTCTCTGCATAATAATTGGGATAAAGTCAAGAAGAACTTTAGTAGTCTTTAAAAAATTTTGGGAAGGATGCATTGAGCTGTGCAGCGATATTTAGCCATGAGGTCTATAGGCTTAAATGGGTCTCTTCGCCATTATCAATGACGCCACTCTTATATTTCAGTAGGCAGGCTTTACCTGGCAAATCGAAGGCTAGATTTATTTACCTGCAATGTTTGCCCTATATCCCTCGAAAGAGAGAGAGCGCATACCCGTCAGGACATAACCCCTTTTAGCCCTTCGGGGAATAGGAAAATTTAACCTAGACCAGGAGCTAAAGGTGTTTCGGTCGACAATATTTAAATATATTTAGAAATTAAGACTGATTAGATTACCCTCATTTAGACCAATAATGTATAACATTTATTTGGGAATAGTACCTCATTTAAGTAAGCGTTTGATTTCATGCAAAGCTGAGCAGTGGAAAAATAATGAGCAACTGGGGCCATCAAATATTGAACAACATGGACAGTCAAACTCGTTTGGTTCCAATCTGAATACCCTTGCTTAATTTAAATTACCGATTACCTGATCTCACATGGCTGTGCAGTAAAAGAAAAAATTTTGTAGAAAATAAACCCAATATTATAGTGACCAGATTTTAAAATTTGTGGAAAAGTAAAAATTATAAAAAAAAATTTTTTAAAGTTTTTTGTTATGCGTATCGTAAACGGGCAAATTACATTAATATTTTATATTTTAATATTTGCCATCAAATTTTTTATTTGAATATATATTTTTTTTCAATTCAAAATAATACTGGCTTAGCCTATTTTGCAAAAACTTGGGGCAAAGAATTCGGTATACAATCAACGCCTTTTAATTTTTAGAATAGAGTTGTTGTAAAAATTAAACAAATTATCTTGGCATTGTCAAGAGAATTATACCAAATGTTTTTGAAATTTTAGATTTTTATTAGATGATATCTTATTTTTAAAATACCTAGAACAAGAATCTTTTATCTTTCCAAACGTAAAAGCAGTGCTGGGAAAACAATAAGTAAAAAAACTTTGGCTCATTTTTTCCCCCAAAACTTAAAGAAAGAAAGGGAGATACAAATAAAGGGCCAAAATAAGAATTCAAAAAAATCCCTTACTAAGAAAAGGGGCAAAAAAAAAACCCCAAAAAGTGGCTCTTAAAAAGAGCCCCAAAAAGCCCATTTTTGTTTTCTTTATAATAATTTCGAAAAATTTTGATTTTTTCTATATAATAATGATGGGTGGGTTATTTTCTCTTAAAGCTCCTAGGAATTTTTTTTTTTTAAGAAAAGAGGCTTTTTTTAAATATGCCCCTTTTCTTTAAGCAAGAGAAGGGGCTTTTCTTTTGCCATGCCCACGAGTTTGTGGACGTGGGGAAAAAAGCTCAAAAACTTGGTAAAAAGCCCATTTATTTGTTTTTCCCAGCCCAGCGTTAAAGCTAGTTAAAAAGAGCTTTAGAACAAATTCCCACCCAACATTATAATTGAGACAAAAAAATCAAAATTTTTCGGTAAATTATTATCAACCCAAAAACAAACCTCTTGCTTCTCAAGCTGAATTTCATATAAACCACGGAATTTAATGATTGTTTCTTACCAAAATATAGACATTGTGAAAGCAAATTCACCTTTGGGCAGCCGTCAAATAATGCAAAAATAAGAATGTGAATGTCTCAAAAATAATTATTTTAAAAAGGTCCAACTTTTTGTTTTTATTATACCATGTGAAATATATATCGCACCTGAAATATATTGGATTTTCAGATGCTAAAATCCCAATAATACTCCAATACATATTTTTACTAGTCATTCATCAGCGATTCAGTTGGGTCGGTGACATTGCCATCAAGTCAACCTGCTTGATCTCATAGAGCTTCTTGGAATTTCGGAACACGCCGTTTGTGTGGCCTGAATATTCTATATTCAGCCAAACGATTTTTGCTACATATTAATAGTATATAGGATAGAATTTATTGCAAGATTTTCATGCATTTGCCCAGAAAGGTCCCATACCTGCTTAGTTTTTTGGGGGGACCTGAGCATACCAAATAATTTTGTTCGGGCTTAATTAGTGAAAATCCAAGTAATTGGCAAATCTACTAGAGCTCTCACTTGAGACAAGGTACTGCCAATTGTAGAAGCTTTAAAAGTTGTGGCTAGTGGAAAAAAAATTTGTTGAAAATAAAATTGAACGCAACTGATTAACATCAAAGTGGCTGGTGTGAAAGAAAATATAAATTTTATTTTGATGTTATGTTAGACATTCTAAAATGAGCAAATTACATCAATATTTTATTTGCTGATATTAGTCGTTAATTTATTTATTTTTATATTTTTTTAATTTTTAAATAAGTGCTAGCCACAGCTCGTCCAAAGTGTTATAGAAAAAAACAAAAATCTATATTGGAATAAATTCACAGGCCAAAATATTTTTACAGTTGCATTTTTTGTTAATATATTTAATAAAAATGAGATAACTTCGTTAAAGTTGAAGTCGATCAACGGTTTAACAATGATGAAAGCTTCATCTAAGTGCCACCCAATCAGATTCGCATTTGTAGCATGTTTAGTGGCTCTTCCTGCAATTAACCATCACGCCTTCTAAGATATAAACAAATGTTGACAATAAAATAGGTCAAGTTCTGTCTCCACAGTCAAATAAATATCAATGGCACACCGAATATTTATAATATGTTAAATTTATCCCTTACGATGGCATTATCTCGCTATATATTTATTTTTCTTTAATTTCTTCCGGGCATTCTAATACTTGAATCTTATCCATAACTTGTAAAAAATTTTAATTCCTCAAATAGACAAATAGAGAATCCAAAAGATATAGGATTTTAAAAAAATAAGACTTTTTTTTCATATAAAATTCCTTAAAAACTCATATTTGTATAATACGCAAATAATTAGAATAAATATTTTTAGTAATTCCACAGTTTATATCAGCATGCGGAAAAAACCAATTATACCTTCGAATAACCATAACTTAAAACGACACGTTATATTGTCGGTTTTCAAAGTAAGTAAAGTTATATTAGAAGTTTAGAATTTGAACAGTTTAGATGTCATGTTAATATGCAAAAAAATTTAATTCTCAATGCTCTCTCTGTTCTCGAATGCCTTTTTGTTTTGGTGAAATTACAGGTTATTTAACATAGTTTGAGCACCTGATAATAGTTGATCATAATTCTTAGGTTTACCATTGAGATAAATATGGTAGGCCAAAAAAAATCTATTGGGAAAATTGTGTAGGTTTAAACTACGTAGTTAACTCATATGACTCTCAAAAATTGGACCTAGGTGTCCTTCAGATATTGTTAAGGGTGTAGGACTGCCTTTTATCCCATTTTGTTAAGAATTAACTCGACAGGTACCAATTAATCGTTTCGCCCGAGCGAAATCTTACAAAAAAATTTCTGGGCTTCTTATAGTCCAAATAAACCTAATCCGTTGAAAAAAACTCCAAAAAAAAAATTTGCTACAACCTCCGGAAATAATGGGGGTCACCTAGAGGTTACATTGGGTGAATAGAAATCATATATGCTTTTAAATTTTACTGTATATAAAATTCGTAAAAAATATTAATCATATGTTATGAAAATTGGACCAACAATGAATATGTAGGGCCACCTGGCAGTAGGCACACAGTTTTCTAGTCGTGCAGTATAGCGACACATCTTCTTTGGGTGCATTCTTCACTAGCAGGAACAACCGGGCTATTAAAATTTTCGCCCAATTCTGGGGTTTATAATTTCTCTTTGGAGGTACTCCGTGTTTTCTAAAATAATTTTGGACTATATTTCTTTTAAAGTTGCAAAAAGTTATTTTTTCTTTGTTGTTTTTTGTATATATTTCGCCAAGAATTTTGCATGCTGCATCAATGCCAAAAGCGAATAACGGAAAATACCATTTTCTTCCGCGTAAGGATATCTTTGTCGCATTTACATTTTGATCAAATCTATCAATGCCGCCCATATATTTGTTGTACATTTGAATGAGGGTTAGGGCAAGGAACTCGAATTTTTTCCTTGATTTATCGACCTGGGCAATTCGATATATGTTGGTAATTGGGTTTACACCATGAGAGTTGGACAATATTGTAACGATGCTGTTATCGTTCCAACGGACCGCCATCATATTTGAGGTATTTTTTTCGAAATGAATCCTCTAGGTTTCTTTTTCATTAGTTTTAAATCTGTTAACGGAGCTTTCAATCGGTTAGTACGTATTGTACCTGTACCTCCAACATTCATATCGGATAAAAATTGCAACAATTTAGGACTAGTAAAGTAATTGTCAAAATAGGTATTATATGGTTTATATTCTTCTGGTAATTTTTCAACTAAGTCTATAATAACAGAACCTCCCAAGCCAAATTCCTTGTGGCTGTTCATTTGCTTTGTTGAACCTTGATATGGTTTGAAGGTTATCAGGTATCCACTTGCAGTGGCCGCACACCACATTTTATAACCAAATCTAATAGGTTTGCCCTTTATAAATTGTTTGGCTGTGTGATGTCCATAATACGGAACCATTGATTCGTCCATAGAAATGTGGGACGAGTTATTGTATTTAAAATTTTGAATCATTCTATCATTGATCACTTCGAAATAAGGTCTGATTTTGGAAAACTTGTCCATATTATTTAAATTATAAATATCGGCTAAATGTAGAAATCGGGTAATTTCGAAATCTATTTCGTCGTATGCCATTTGAAACCATTCTTGTTAAAAGCATCGGCTTGTAGTTCCCAAAACATTTTTATATTTATTGGGTTTAAATATCCCGTCAAAATAAGGGTCGCAATATATATTTTGCATTCTGGGATTGCGGAAATTCAGGTCGTGATTATGTTGCCTGGCGTATAAATTACACATATTTACGATTAAAGAAAAAACATCGTTTGTGAAAAAATTGTTCAAAGTAACTCGGGTTGTTCTAGGAGCAATTGTCAACAATCCTTTTCTTTTAAATCACCACAGCCATGTGATTTAAATATTTTTATCGTCATCATTTTTACTTTGATTATTTATCTCAATATGAAAATCACTCGCACGACTTTTTTGTTTTTTCGATTTCGACTCAAGGAAGAATTCAACATAGTACGTGAAGGTATTGAAGACTTACTTCATTGTTTCTTCATCTCCACTTTCCATATCCGTATCGACTTCATTGGATGGTGGAAGAATAATAATTTTATCAATATCTCGGATTAAGGCAATTTCCAAAATTCTTCAATAATATCACGCAGACCTTAAAAAATCATAAATTATTAAAGACAATCATGCTAAAGTCTTTTAACTAAAAATTTGGAAAATAAGTCAATTTTTTAAATACAAATTACAATGAATGGGTCCTTCCAGACTCAATGTAACTCCTGTAGGTTGTACTCATATTCAAATGTAAATAAAAATATAAATAATTATTTTTGAAAAAAAAATAATTGAACAAATTTAATTTTTAAAATGTTAAGTTTTTAAATATGCTAATTACCAAAAAATTAAATATACTTGTAAATATCCATAAAATTTTGGAATATAAAAAATAATATTTAAGCGGTGAAATTTTCGGATTTTTAGTAGAATGGGATAAATAAAGAATGGATAAAAAGAGAAGGAAAGAGCTGAATCAGATGTTTAAATACCTGAGGTTTCTAAAATAAAGTTTTTCAAAAATTTACTCTGGGTTGAATACTATTTTAGATATAGGGCTCAAAAGTAGGCCTAAACCCGGGGGTGAAGGAGGTACCCGTCGGGTTAATAATAACCTAAACATAATACTATTGAGTTCCTCCAAGAGTTCCCAGTGCCGGCCGCCATACCTCAGTTCTCGCCTGACGTATTTTTAAATTTAGGCCCAACTCGGCCCTGAATTTGAATTTTTACGGCTCGACCTGGCCCAGCTCAAATTTATAAATACAGGCTAATAATTTTAAACAAGCTAACAATTCGTTTTGAAACTATTTTTAATAAAATACATAGTGTAGGAGTCATATGTTTCGCGTGGGATAATAATATAATTTTTAGTTTTTATAGTTAAAAAATAAAGGCAAAATGAGATTTTAAAAATCGGCTCAGCCCTTTTATCGAGTGGTGGCACTGATCCGGGGGGCTTTCGGACCCCGATTTCGTTTATTATGAATTTTTTTTCCAATAGTTTGATGTGTAACGAGAAAAATATATATTCAAAAAAAAAGAAGTTTGATCTTGTATAAATTACCACTTACTTATCAAACACTAAGTGAAAGGGGAAGAGCCTCAAAAACCGAGCCAAGCTGATATTGGAAATCTGTAAATTTTCTTTTGGTTATGCAGTCTATTTCATTTGGAATTCTTTGTTATCAAAGGTGAGCGTATAAAGGACATCTGACATTTCCTTTGAACTTAAATCCTTAAAATATATTAGTTGTGTAAAACTTTATTTTAATATGTGAAATTAAAAAAGTAATTGTAATCCAAGTATAACACATCGACAATAAACTCTAAGTTGAGATTAGGATTACCTATACAATTCGCTATATTATAACTGATTTAATATACAATAATTTTTTCAAAAAAGACCATAAAGAAAAAGCTATTGTGATCATGCAGCGATTTAGGCACTGCTAGCTTTCCTAGGCAAATAGTAATTTGGGGCTTGTAAAAATCTAATTTTACATTATTATTTATGGTTCCCTAAAAAATTATGTGGAAACTATTAAATAATGATATAAAATAAGTTTTATTTGACAAGCCAACAAAATTTTAAAAACATATCATAACCAATAAAGATTTTTTTTAACTCCATGATCATGGAATTTTAGACAAATTTTAAAATGTAGAAATGACCCAATTAAATATAAAATAATCATTTTATAAATTTAAAAATAGCATATGTAAACTAAAATTTAAAATTTTGGTCAGCTTATTAGCAGCACGAGACTACATGCCCTATTACAAGCTACTGAATCTCTTAATGTTTCATAAAAACATACTTCTTTTATTTCAATTTGTATGTCCAAGTTGTAATATAGCTTGGCCGATTTAATGATAATGCCCATTACGTAATCCTGGTACCCTAGATATTTAAACGTGAAATGTGAGGCATAGAAAAGTATACCAAGTTAGACAACGGTTGAGTGTAGATGTTGGTGGTGAAGCCAAGTCAAAATTAATATATATTTTATTTAATATCGATAGGAAGGCATCCATAATGGGCAATATATGTCAAATCTTTCTTACCCGTGCCCGTTAATTTTTGGGTCTTGATACATTTATCATTTAACTTCAAACACTGTTTATTTGTTTTTTGAATTAAATCGTGGTCAGACTTGATTAAAAGCCAACCAACGTATTTTCTTTTATAATATCGACCTAAGAGTTAAGTTGCTTCTTTTGAACCCAAATATATTGTCCTATGAAATTTATTGGGCTTAAACGGGCAAAAGCCTAGACCTACAAAAAAAAGTATTGCCATTGGGCGTGCAGGGCTTATCAGTTATCCAAGGACCAATCACGTTCATCGCCTTAAACCTTACAAATTAATTTAGATCTTTTATAGTTTACATAAAATTCAAAATTTTTGTTTTAAAATGTATAAACGCAAGTTTAATCGCTTAGTAAATCATAAATGATTAAATCCGAGGTGTTTTCCCGCCAAATAGGGGTATCACATTCGTTTTTGGCTCCTTAAAATCGACAACATGCATTGCCGTGAGATTAAATAGTGAAAGTGCTCGCAAGCCTTAGTTTTGGCAGCATTTGGTTAAGGGACTACTGCCAAAGGAAAGTAATTATACATATGAATATTTAATATGTATAAATAAGCGGGACGTGATTGAAACAGGTAAAAATATATGCTTGACCTTTCCGCCGAGATCGATACCGTAAAACAACTCCTGTCTCATGTTCTTCCTCAACCGTAAAAGATGGTGCCTTCAGACGTGGAAAACTATATTTAGGTAAGTTATTAATTATGCATACAACCATGTCTCATTTTTAATATATAATTAAGATTTTTATTAAGATTATAACACAGGTCCAAAATATGTATTAAGGCTCTTTGAAGCTTATGGCAACGCATTTGCACCGAATCCTACTATATGGCCGTATCTCTTAGGTGTTTTTTTTTGCCTATATCTAATATCTGGTCAAGAATCAAAAAAAATGATAATATGAAGAACATTTTGTGATAGGGACATCGAGAACCTTAAAAAATTAAAATAAAAATAATATTATTTTTTAAAATAATTTTTTAGTTATATTTTTAAGGTAAATTCTTAGATCCGTTTTTTGTATTTAAATCTTCTTTTTTTTGCTTGAATGTTTATGTCAAGCAATTTGACCAGGAAAAACGGTACAATGTGTTAAAAATTTAAAAAGCCTCAAACTTATTACTTAGTTTTTTAGTCTAAAAAATATGTTGAAGAATTTACCAGGCTAAATACCCTTCTTTTCTTGCCTATGCCATGTTAGCCTGCTAGAAACATACAAAAATCGAGGTTGCAATGACGTTTTAAGAAATAATACCAAAAATGTAAGAAAAAATTAAACTTTAATACAAGGCGATAAACAATAAGAATATTTATCTTTTCGAAACTTTTATGTGTCTTAATTGTCCATTTTAAATATGTATTTAAGGTTATACACAAGCAATTTTATATTGCTTTTTTCTGGGCAGACTAATTTTATATAATTTTATTTTATATATTATGGAAGCAGCATTATCATTTATTACTTTTTTAAGATTCAATGTTATAACAGGGTGGTTATTGATTGAAAATGAAAAAATGATTTGATACATTGGTAGGTGGTCTTTATTTAATTGGTTAATTTATTCTTATGGCACTGTCATTAAGTTAATATGCCATTTGAGATAAATTATACATAAACTTTAAAGGTATATTTGCAAAAAATAAAAAAATAAAATAAAAGTTAGATTTGAGGCTTTTATTGAAATAATGTTATTTATTAAAAACCAAAATAATTCAAACCTAAATCTAACGTATTCGTGTAAATTGTCGAGTCCTGATAGAAAATCACTAAAGTTTCGACCTAACACCTATTTGCGAATAAAATACATTATACTGTAAATTATTCTTCAAGTAATTGGATATGATTGTATTGGTAATTATAGCAACCAGCAGCCCACGAATGCCTAAATAAGGTAACGCCATTGCAAACATGGAATGTAATAATTTATCAATTAAAATAGATTAATTTATATGCTGAACCGTAGGACGGAGGCCCCTTAGATAAATCTGTAAATTCTCTACGCCGCCGGGGTTTTAAAATACCCCACAATGGCAAACAAGTTCACTTGAATAATTTCCAGAAAATTTTAAATATATATTTAAACCCCAAAGAGAAAGCTTCGTAATTTATTTTAATGACATGCTATTTTAAAAAACCCTTAGAATCTTTGAAAATCCAGATCCTTCTAAACTTTCCATGAAGTATTTTCCCGTTTCTACCATGAGCGTTTTTCGCGGAATATGGTATAATTCCTCGACAGAACTTATGATACGGTTTACCATAGATTCGCTATAAATCTAAAAAAAATAATGTTGTTAAATGTTATTGTTTAAATAAAAAATTAAAAATATAATAAGACATTAGAGTCTAATTGCTACAAATCTTATCTAAAAACAATTACCGATATATACAACCTTAACAATATAATTGCTTACATATAACCACTGGATCTTACATTAATTTACAGATTTAGCAATTTAGTAATAAGCATTAGGGTTAGGCTTCAGGCCTACTACACACACCTTAATTCATTCCATATTGGACAGTATTTAATTTTTGAAAAAGCCGGTATTTAATACACAGGTCAACAAATATCAATCACACAACCTTCAATTTTATTAAAACATAAAAGAATTTATCCCCGGCCTTATTTCATATATGGTCAATTCCACCTCAATCCAACAAGTCCGGGAGGGGGACCCCTTTTGATTTGGCTGAAATTTTGCATGAAGGTAGTATCTATGGGTATCTCATAATCTGGAATTTTTTTTTGACCGGAAATGATTTTTGACGGAGATAGGGGCAAAAGAAAAAAATTGCAAGGTGAATTTTCACATTTGATACAACTTTGGGAGGTTATAAGTCAAAAAGTATTATAGCTAGAGACCTAATTTTTTTTTTATTTTGAAGAGGACAATAAGGGCTATCTTGCATGTGTTTATTATTTTAAATTTTTTTTTTAAATTTTTAAAATTTTATAAAGAGTATTCAGTTTAAAATAACTAAAAAAACATTTTTTTAAATTTCTTAAAAAATTGCTAAAATATACTTCCTAATATTCTTTATAAATACTCGAACTCAAAAGTCTGGGATCGACATGACTTTTTTTTAAAAATTCAAAAAAAAATTTGTTTGTTGATTTTCAGACAAAAATTTGCTCACTGCTTTATATTAAAATATTTAAAAGTGTCAAATTTAATTATATATAAGAAGTTAGACATAGGGGCAATTATGTTAGGCTATAACAGTTTTATTTATTTGATCATACTACTGTCAATTTTGGAAAGAAAAAGGGAATTTCAGATCAAAAAAATTGGTAATTTTCATTATTTTACTCCTATCTTCAAAGCCGACTTTCTGAGTCACTACCAAACCAATTTGAAAATTTAAAATTGCATTTTATACATAAAACATCACTATATAACATAAATTTCCCCCAACATTTTTTAACGTACCCATAGCTTTTTATGAAATAAAAACCAAAGTTTGCCAGGTTTTTGAAATTTTAAGATGTAAAAAATAAAAACTTAAAATTTTTATGCTTATATATGTTAACTTTTACTAGTCCTTTTTAGTTTGATGAACAATATTAGAATATGTACATAATTCTAAATATTTATCCTCGACAAAATTCAAAAAATTTGTTAAATATTGTATAAAAAAAATTTGAGAGGATTTTAGAAAAAATAATAAGGTTAAAAAATTTGTAAAAATTTATTTTTTTCTTTTATTTAATAGTTTTTAAATAAAACAGCCTCAACAACGTTAAATCTGACAAAAATAAAAAAAATAGAATATATTTGGCCTCTTTAGAATATTATAATTCAACAGATTTTCTTTTTTATGATTATCAACAAACTTAAAATAAACGTAAAAAGTCAATTATTTTATGAAACATAGTGATATGGTTTTTTGATACTATGATTACATAGAAGTCAATTTTAGGGTAAACAACCTCAAATGATTATAACGGGCAGAATTAGCTTCAATGATGAATTTTAAGACTAAATATTAGACCCATAATATAAATAAAATATAGACATTCAGCCTTTTTAACTAATTTTTACAAATGCCAAATATGTTTTTGAAAGGCTATTTAGAGCAAGGCATACCATATATATCTAACTGACCTTAATAAAGTTTAAAAACCAACAATTTTAGTTTCAATTACATTTTAGTTTTATAATATAGACGCACTAACCCTATTCAAAAAAGAGGAAAAAATACTGTTACTTGATTCTTTGGGCATATGGATTTGGGCATTGACCTAAAGTTTTTTATAACTAAATGCGTTCTAACGAATTTTAACACAAGAATATGTTTTAATAAATATAACAAATTACAAATTTAATTAAAATATTGGAATGATTACATAATCTCCTTTTTTGTAATTTACCTATCTCTTTCTTATAAGATTTTCTATACATAAGATATATACTATTTTTTTAACACTTAAACAGGTTATAACTGATTATATAGATTCTAGATATTTTTAGATAATTATGCAAAAATAATAAAAAAATAAGCTGGCACAGACGAATACAATCTGCGTTAGTTTTTTTGACACCTGAAAATTTGCTGTTTTTTGGCAAATTTAGGTATTTTTATTGTAGAAGCGTAAAAATCGAATGAAAAAAGCTGGGGCTTTTATATGTTATTAAGCGATATTTTATCTATAAAATAAATGTTAAATATTAAAAAAAGGTTGGCTGATTAACCAGAGAGTCGATTTTAAAAACAGGCAAAATTTTCACTTTTTTCGGTTTTAAGGTTCACTTTTTCATTTTAAATTTAATAATAGTAGTAATCAATTAAATTAAACTATTATGGTCTAACATAATTGCCCATATGTCCTGCTTTTTGAATACTGTCAAATTTGGCACATTGGCATATTCTAATATAGTGCAAAGGGCATAAATGTGTCCCAAAATTAGTGCAAAAAATTGACTTTTTTAAATTTTGTAAAAATTCTCGCCGGTCCCAAACTTTTTAAATCATATATTTATTAACATTATTAAGGGCCATATTATATAAAATTTTCAGAAAATTCAAAGATACGTTTTTTTGAGCTATTTGTGTCTAAATTTGACTTTAATTTTTTGGTAACTTAAAAAAAAATTTTTAAATATTTTTTGCATCTAAGGTAGCCCTTATTACGATCTTCAAAATAAAAAAAAATTATGATTCTAGCTATGATACATTTGATGATACATGCGCGCAAAGTTGCCTCAAATTATTTTTTTGCAAAAAAATGAAAAATATTTTTGCTCATATCTCGGTCAAAAATCACTTCCGGTCAAAAAAAATTTAGGTTTTTATCAGCACCCAAGGACCCTACCAATGTACCAAATTTCAGCCAAAACTGAGACTTCAAGGGAAAAAGTTTGTTGATTTGAGGTGGAATTGACCATATATATTTCGTTTTTCTTAGTTTCTTCCGGCCTTGGCTCCTTACATCCGTCCATATCGAAAAAATGGCCTTTTTTGACCAAATTGATAGATCAAGAATAGCCTAAAAAAAATTTAAGAATCTTTTTTTCATAATTCCTTGTAACTTATATTTCATATCAAATAATGAGAAATAAAATTTTTTTGTATATCAAGCTCTTACATCAGCATTAAGATAATACAAAATATTTCGCGTCCAAACTTTAATATGACACTATATATTATCGGGTTTCAATAAATGAATATAACAGTTTAGCTGATGTAAATATGCAAACAAAAATTTCTGGCTAGTGTAAACAAAATTTTAAGCAATTAAAATTTTCAAAAATCTTTTTGTTTTTAAATATATTGTTAGGCATACCCTAAATATCCAAATTACATAAATTCTCATTTTTTATATTGGCCGTTTATTATTATTATTAATATAAAAAAAATTTTATTTTCAATTTGAAATTATTAGCCACAGTCATAATTGGAAATTGAAAAAAATTTTGTAAAATTACTACCTTTTTATGAATGAAAGAAGGATAGTTGATTCCAATTTTTTGCTTAATCTTTTCCCATGCCTCATAGCCTAGACTGCTGGTTACGTAATGAGATATAGAAGCTAGTAGAACTCCGTACATAATGCAAATATTTATATATTTAAAAATTACGAATTTTTTTTTTACAAAATTTTATGGGACATGAAATATTAGCAAAAAAATTTTTTTTGAACGTTTTCTATATAATATTTAAAATTATAAAAATAGTACTAAAATTTGAGCTATAATAAAACAAAATTTTTAAACTTTTATCCGATATTTTTACCTGACGTTTTAACACCAACCTTTGATAACCTTGAAAAATGGCTCTTCCCACTTTTTTATGACTTCTCCAAACCAAAAATAATTAAGCTAGAAAATTTAAATTGAATATTTTATCATTTTATAAAATTACGCTAAAAGTTTTTTAGAAGAACCGAAAAGCAATGGGACTTAATGCAATTGAAGTGCTTTTTGGTTTATAAAGTAATACCTGATAAAGTTTTTCAAATGGTATTGAAACCTTTCACCCGTTAACAATTAATCAAACAAGGACAACCATAATTATTAAAACAGGACTGGTTGAGGCAGTATCACACGCCAAGAAATCTGGGTTGACAATAATTAAATGTGAAAAGGTAAAATCATGGAATTTTTTCCTATTTATATCTATCTTATATGTAAATGCCACTAACTCAGAGAATGGCTTGCCTCTACCCTCCAAAATTTTATATTTAATGAAAATGTGAACTAAACATATTAAAAAACATAAAAAAATCTAGCAGGTGGCAAGGGCATAAGGTTCTCAGTTTAAATTCCGTTCGGTAAGTTAAACTATTGGAGCACCACTTGTCAGGCACATATAATGCTTGGTAGTTTAGGAGTTCCTACTTCGCGAAATTCGGTTGACTTGCTGATTTAAAGGTATAGTTTTGCCTAACTTAACTCTTACTAACAGTGCAAAATTTTTAGCAAAAAGATTTTTAATGACAGAAAACTTTCAGTTGTTTAAAAAATACTAAATGCTAAGGAAAATAATTAATTGTATACTAACTAGAATTGGCTTTTAATAAATAGTATTTAGGCACATTTTTATCTGTTGTAGCAGATAAATCTTAATAGATGATACGCAGCGTCTCCTACTCCGGGGGGGGGGGGGGGGGGGGGGGGGGGGTAGGAACCAAGCGGTTCCAAAAAATCGGCCGAGGGGGGTAGGTATTCGAGGGGGGTAGGTATAGTCATGGGGGGAATATGAATAAATTACGAAGTTTGTTACCCCCGAGATTTTGCCGAGGGGGGTAGCTCTTCCATGAAATTTGGGGAGTAGGAGACGCTGGATGATAGCGAGATCGAACGACTTTAAAATACGAAAATTTATTAATTGTCCCTTATTTAGGCTTAAATTTGGCGAGCTTCTCTGAAAACTTAATAATATTTTATAAAAAAAAATTAAGAAAATAATTTTTGAAATTTTAATTTTCAACATATGAATCAACTTTAAACATGCCCAACTAAAAAAATTGGTTTTCCAAACAGTCTTGGCTCATTTTACATGAATTTGGTATAAAGTATTACTATCAAAAACCAATCAAAAACATTTTTTATGTCTAGCACCTCTTTAAAAGATTTCTTATTGACCTGAATCATTTTAGCAAACGAGGTAGGCCTACTTGGACCATTAAATTTAGTTTGCAAAAGAAAAAAAAGAAAAAAAGACATTCTTTTAAGACAAATTAATATGTTCGATATTTAGCGGTTATTGATCAATAACGCCGAAGATTAAGTAATGATCATGATCCAATATTTTTTGGTGGCCCAATAATAATTCAACCTAGCTGTGATGGAGATAAAAAATTGTCGCGCACATATGGGTTAAGCTTAAAATTAATTTCACGATTCAACGAAAGAGTGTTTTAAGGCGGGCTAAAGCAGTTAAACAACTGGCCTTCAGCCTTTACCAGGGCTGAAAAGCTGCCTGTTGAGGTAATGCGGGGCCCTATTAAAAGAATTACCATGGTATTGGCGATGACTTAAGTTTAATTCCGATATGAACATGGCCTCATGACAATGCCCTTCTCGACCAAACAAAAAATTTAACGCTTCTTTTTCTCATCTTGAAGACGTATTCCTAATTATTATAAAGCTTAATAAGCTAAAACACAGCACATATTTAAAATTGAAATTTTACTAAAATTTTGTAGACCTTTAAACAGTTTATTATTGTTTTTTTATAAGTTACTCTTAAATTTGGTAAAATTAATATTGGAAATAAAATATAGCATACTAATTTTTTTATTAACGACAGGTGCTATATTAAATTGCATACATACAAAGTAAATTTCCATTAACAAGTAATGAATGTCATTAAATAATGCTTACAATTTTATATTCTTTCTGCATTTTTAATGGTAGCAGTATATATATTAAAATATATATGAAATATTTATTAGTTAGGAGGCTATTATAAAACATTTAACAATTATCACTAGTCATCTAATTTGGATATAAATATATGTAAATAATCATTATAAAACAATTTTGAGTAATGACCTATAAATGCCTAGAGAAGAGTGGCCTATAGTCGAGCGTTTACTAAATTTATAAGTTCTTAGATAATAATTGAAATTTGAACAACACTTTAAAACTTATGGGGGTTTTATGGATTTTAACAACCTTGGGCCCTGATGTTATTTTTATTGACATAAACAAAATAACATTTTAGGACTATTATTTTCTTTGGGAAACTTTACCCCTTGCTAATGGACACCTGACCAATACCTATTTCGACTTGCGAACGATTCATGATATTTATATTTTTTAATTGGTAAGGGGATATTTGTAAACGAATTATGTTTATTATTGTCGTTTTTATATATCTCTAACATTGATGAGGCCTATTGAAGGATACTTTTAAGGGCTCCCAGAGTTCGAGGGATTTTTATCTTCAAATTACCTGCCAACCAGGACACAATTATATAATTATATAAATATTTTAAAAAACTTGGTATAGCAACTTTTTGTGTTCAATTAATAATTATTTTCAACCGACTCTATACAAAAAACCAAACTTGAATGTGGCCATTAATACTGTGGTACGCGGATAAAAACTAATTAGATCATTTCTTATTAATTTTCTGCATTATGATTTAAGTTAGAAATTTAATATAATTTCAAATATTTAAGCTTGCAGGGCCGGGTAGCTCGGTCCCTATTTTGTCTCATCCTTTTCAAAAATTGGCCTCATAGGCCAATCCGGAGTTCAATCAATTGCGTCAATTATGTTATGCTGAATTGGGTCCATATAGTATTTTCTTTTAATATTTGATCTATTAGAGATACAGTGTACATAGATAACTCAAAAATATACTCTAAGCAAAATCGATTATAAGTGTAAGTTGACTAATAATAGTCCAAATATAAGACTAAAAAATTAAACTTATCTAGTTATGAAACGATTTAAATAACTATCGAATTGGAGCCTTTTAAATGTTTATCCTAATTTTCCTGCAAACATAATCTTACAAAGGCAGACCTTCTTAATCTAAACCGCGGTTAGGAAAGTATGCTTGCTTTTAAGGTGTTCTACCTGGGCAAGTGTCCAGGCGCTTTATATCTCGAACGGAAGCACTATAGTTTTTAATTAGTACTTTAAATAGCGGTCGGTGAATGGATTCGTTATTTCAAGTTTTATTTTCTGCATGGTTTAGTATTCGAATTTCTGGACCGTCGTTTGTTCTGGTTAAGTTCGGATCAAAGAGGGCGTTATTTTTGATTGCGTGATTAAGTGCTCCAAATTTGCCAGAGACTATGGCCGCTTTTGCCCTGCTCAATCGTTTGACTGTCCGAGACTCTGAATTGTGCAACTCTTCGCGTGCAGCCTTTGTTTCGTTAAACGCAGTTCAGTTCTATTACTTCTGGTTGGTGATGTGAGCTGAAATGCTCGCCTGTTTAAGTCTAAGCCTCATTGTGAAGCTTAGCGTTAACTAATTTGAGGTCGTTGTTGTTTTATAGTATCGTACGTGGGGCTCAAAAACCTTTTTGGTATTAAAAATAACTTTCTAGTATTTTTGTATTCTTAAACCCTTGAGGCTGAGTTTCCTACTCCATATTTATTACATAGTTTAATAATGTCCGGTGTTGCAGATTTTAGCTATGTAATTAGGTCTGAGGCATTTGACTTCTATATCTATTGTAAATTCGCAATGCCTAATCGCCATTTGTCAAAAACGATTGCAGTTTTGGGGTGGTTCGCATTGCAAGAAGCAGCTGTCGTTATCGAGGGCCTTGAGAAATTGTAACCAGAAATTTTGTCTTTTCATATCGTGTTCGTTGTGGCTTCCTTGACGTACATGCGTTATCCAACAGCAGAGTAAATGTAGTAAGTTTGCCTTGGAGGAATCTTCTCAGCTATTTTGGGTTGGGTGGTGGAATTAATTTTCAACTAAATGATATTTTCGTCCGTATTTCTTTTTAATATAATAAAGAAATAAAGATCATGACTTTAAACTCTTGGTTATAGAGATTTTAAATTGGGGTCCGTATGGACTGTGGCACTCGCGTTAAAAACTCAACCTACCGTTTGCAGGTTAAAAATTTTTTTAGTAATTACAGTCTATATCTAGATGTGAGCAAATAGTTTTAAAAGCACAGAATACGTAAAATATAAACCATAACAGATTTTCAAATTAAAAATTTTTGAGTTATAGTATGTATAAATTTAGGGAACGTTGCCTCCCAATGCATATAATAAGCCATTATAGCACATATTTTGTATAAGATCATAAATTAATCATATAACTTAAGGTTTGTTTGTTCTTACTGGCCTACCGAGAGTGAATTTAACGCGGGTCTTCTTTTTGCTAAATAATCCTTCTTATGAAGCGTTTAAAATGCAATAAAAATTAAGCATATAACAACTTACCCCAGCTGTTTTTACCATATATTTTTTACTTTATTTTTTACCCCACTCTCCTTTTCTAGAAAATTATGTATGCTTCTGCTTGCTCCACATTAAGCAATGTAACTAATTTTTACCTATCCGACCGCTTTAATAAAAAAAAGACTACTTAAGCTAAATATTATAGAGCATTAAATTTAGAATTAGATTGTTTTTAAGATATTAGCAAAAAATTTATTCAAAATAAATATAAATTTACTGCAAAATAGGTTATACAAGTTCTTTTTTTGGTTATGATTTAGCACAATTATATTTTTTTTTTAATATTGTGTAAGTAATAAACGCTTATTATTTTTGAGACCAAATTTGCTATCGGAAAAACGGTAAACTTTATAAGGTATTATGGGTAGAAAATTTGTATGAATGAAATTCAGCTGTCCAAAAATCGAGCATTGTTGAATTATGGAAGACTATCCACCTATTATCAAAGCCATGCTTTTAAATTTAGACAATGGAACTAATAAAAAGTATTTAATACTTTAATAATTTTTTATACGACAACAAAAAAATAACGACGATTTAGACAAAATTTTATGTGATGATTAAGATCTATTTTTTTCTAATCATATAGAAAAAGATTATAAAAATTTTTAAAACTATTAATTTAATATTAGGATACATAGATATTTTAGTAAATATTTGTTCTAACATTTGATTACTTTATATTATGATTTTTTTTTAATATTTGAGGCCAAAAAACAAATTTTATGACAAATACTAATTTTAGAAAAATTAATTTAAAATAAATTTTATAAAAAAATTAGGTTATAACCAAAGTATGTTTTATTTGTTTTTTATACTCATAAAGCTGTAAAAGGTAAATCAAAATATTGAAACCAAATAACTAATTGAGATATTGGCTAACTGATTATATTTTAGTCAGCACAAAAAATTTGACTTAATGCCATAAATATGCTTGAGGTTGTTGTAATTTTGTTTAGTGCTATTAATTTATATATTATTTTTTAAGGCAATTGCCTCTGCCACTTAATTATATGCCTGCCATCCTTAAAAAATCAAATAGTGATTTAAATTACAGTTATTTAATACCAAAGGAAAAAGATCAGTTAAAATTTAATAAAAGGCAATGTATACAATTAGCTTCTAAAATAAATTTGACTAAAGATAGTTCTAAATTTAGACCTGAGAATACAAATGAGAATAAATTATGTGAGTTTTTAATCAATAACAAGGCACAAAATGGCAATAAAACTGCAAATAATTCAAATGGCTCCATTAACACAAAACCTAAAGGCACAAAGCGCAAATCTAATCATGTTAATAGAAGTATAACTTCTCAAACTATTTCAAATATAGATATTTCTCCCTTAAAAAAATTGACTGCAGATATTGATGATGGCGTAAAAGAAAATTTGACTTTAAGTATTGGGAGCAGCCTTAACAATAGAGATTTATCTCTAAATGTGTCAACCAATTCCAGTTTTGCCTCAACTTCATCTTCTGAAAAATCTGTAATCGACAATCAAAAAAACAAAGGGAAGGCAAACAAAGTTAAAATAAAAAATTTAAAATTGAAAAGGTTAAAGATAAATAAAGTTAACCAAAATATTATCAAGTCCACATCAACAATAAAAAGATCTCTTAGAAATAGAAATATTAAACAAAATTTGCTAACTAAAGGTCATTTAATAAGGAAAATTAATCATCCTTCTGTTACTAGGAATATTAAAATTTTGCCTAAAGAGGTAAATAATTCTTCATTAAAAAATGCTGGAATGAGTAAGGTGAAGACTTCTATAAATTGCCCCAAACCTACAATAAATCTTAATGCTAAGGGGACTAATATAAATAAGCAGAGACACTCTAAAGTGACCGCTTCACAAACATATAAACAAGCAAATGATGAACAGATATTAAAAAATAATATTGAAAGTATGCCTTCTTTACCTCCAACAAAACCCCCCAAAAATTTAAAGGCTAAAAAGAAAAAATTTAGAAAGATGCCACATTCTTTACAAAATGATGATGAAAAGCTCACCCAGGATATTTTGTCTAAATTTAGGTCCTTGAAAAATTTAATGGTAGATAAACCTGTTGAAAAACGTGGTGATATGTTGTCACCAAAAAAAGAAAAAAACAGTATTCAGACAAATAAAGATTTTAATGAAAAAGCTTCATTGTTGAATGATAAATATGTAGAAATTGGACCTTTTTTGCAATTAAAAATGTATAATACGACCTCGTCACCTAAAGCAAAAACTATAATAGAAATTTACCCAAAGCAAAATACATTATCGAGTCGAGCTCTCAACCAATCCGACAATCTAAATTTCTCCAATTTAAATATATATGGTGTTCGTAAAAAATTCAAGCTTAATGTAACACCTCCCGATAATGATCTCGCACAACTTTTAGACGTGCC
Organism: Acutogordius australiensis; assembly: GCA_030555515.1. Lineage (NCBI taxonomy): Eukaryota > Metazoa > Nematomorpha > Gordioida > Gordea > Gordiidae > Acutogordius > Acutogordius australiensis. Next base: position 19,679,699 of record CM060244.1, read on the forward strand.
TTATAGCTTTGAAAATTTTATTGATGCGAATTTTAACAGTAATGCTATAAATACATTCAACTATAATAACAATAATGACCTCAAAAAACAATCTTTTGACTTCAGCTCCCTCATTAAATCTCAACCGGTTGCTGACAATTCTGGTTCAAATTCACCCAAGAAATTACGTCAATACGTCTCACTAATTAAACTGTCTCGCTTTAATTCGTCCCCGGCCGTTTCTTTCCTAAAATTCACTCCTTCAAAAATACCTGGCATACCTTTAGAATACCTTCAAAAATTTTTATACGTACCTAATACAAAAACTAATTTTGACACTAAAGGCGGCAGTATTGTTAATAATAAATCTAGTCCATCGAAAAAAATAGCGGATAGTAACAAGACGCACGCAAAATATAGTTTTTCAACAACTAGGAATCCTTGGGTCTGTAGTTTTTGCTCGCGTAAAACTTTCGGTCACCGTGATTTGGGTGAACTCTACGGCCCTTTCACTGTACTCACTAGAATTTCACGTATTACGGATGCGGTATCAACCAATCCTGTTTCCGCTGGAATTTATAAGAGATCTCAATCAGCCAAGGCTGACACTTTCTCAACCCTTGGTAAGTGTATATTGTTAGGTATTTTCTTATGTTAGCATAAATTTAGGTGATTTGTCTAAAGAAATTGAGCAATTCGTTACGGTGCCTACATTAATAAATTGTTTTCATTATTATTGCAATAATCTATAAATGAGGGTTTTACCCCACCCCACCCCCCCCCCCCCCCCGCCAAAAAAATGAACAAAAACACTTATATTTTTTTTAAATGGGGTTTGTTGAGATTCGAATAACTAAAAAATCATCCTTTTCAATTTTCGTTGTTGAAAACTTACTATTTTATATTACTTCTTTAACAAGTTTTTAAGACATATTAACTGATATAGGGCTAAAATCAAAGAGTGCTTAACGAAAAATATGACTCAATCTACATGATGGCCTTATCACCTTTAACTTGGCTAATTCCCTTAATGTAAATCGAAAAAATGGCCAAAATTGGCTAAAAAGACTAATTTTGTCACCTCAAAAAATAAAAAATTTTTTTTATATTAAATTGACCTAACTTCTATATTTCATTTCAAATAATGAAAAATAAAGTTTTTAAGTATATCAAGCTTCTACATTAACATTCACCCCATGTAGTACACGATTATAGGTTAAAAAAAATATCCTTTGTAGTATGATTTAAACAGTTTATCTGGTTTATATGAATAAATAATTTTTTTTTACTTTGTAAGCCTTATATAAACATTGGAAATTTATAAAAAAATAAAATAAAAAAATATGAGCAAAATTTTTAAATTTTTTATTTAATATAACTAAAATTAACTTAAAATAATAATTTTTTTTGTCTGATAATAATAATTTTTTTTATTCTTGCAGTATGTCTTATTATTATTAATTAAATTTAAAAAATACAATGTTCAAAAAGCATATTACTTTAGAATTGTGTCGGGCATTACTGTGGCGGCCAATCTCTAATATAAAATATTTTATTTTCAAGGTACGACCAATATTTGATTCATTTTTTTAAAATAATATCTAAATAATAAAAAATAATTTTTTTTTTGTAAAAACGTATATTTGAAGAAATTAATTATTAGCACAAATACTTAATTATTAATTAAAAGTTTTTGAAAAATTCAAAAAAAAAAATTAAAAAAAAAATCAGCTCCTTTACATATCATTTTTCTATTTATTTGATTCACATATTGTCCCAGAAGATTCCTTTCCCAATCAGGATTTAAAAGTATTATTCCGGTATTATTTCCACACCCCTTGCATTGTTTGGGCAACTCACATTCTGATTACGCCTCGAGGAATCGATAATTTGGATGTCGCAGTTACTCGCGCCTTTTTCCAAGTAAAACACCTTTTTTACTAAGGCTACTTTCAATTTTTTTACTTCAAAATCGGAAAATTTCAAAAAATTAAAAATTTTTGCAGAATTTGTTAAAAAAATTTATTTTAGAAAAAATATTTCTGTGCTCATAATTAAATTTGGCAACATATTGAAAAATACTTATTTTACAAAATTTCATTTGAACAAATATAAAAGTTATAAAAAACATATTTTTCCATGTTATAAATTTGAACATTTCGTTCGGTGTTTCCTAAAATATATGTAAAATGTTTTTAGATTATACTTGTTTGAGTATCTAAACGTGTTTGTTACAGTCAAATTTAATATTATCAGGCTATAATATTCTCGATTACTAGTTGCATACTTTATGTAGATATTGTGCTGATTTTGATATCCTGGAAATAAAATCTTGGAAATAAAATGAAGTGATTATCAAGTATAACACAGGTCAACAATTTTTTGAGAGTTATGAGTTAACTACAGAGATCAAACCAGCCATCTTAGGGATTATTAAATCCGTTCACCGTTTTCTAATCAAACTTAGTTAGTCAGGTATAAACATTAAAAATTTTAGAAAAAAAGGTCAAAAAAAAAACAAAAAAGATTCAAAAACAAAAATAAATTGAATTTTTTTTTTTGCATATTTACACAAGGTAAACTGGTAAATTCAAACTTCAAATAATATTTTCATTAAAAACCGATAATATATCGTGTCGTTTTTAAGTTTGGACGCGAAATATTTTGTATTATCTAAATGCCGATGTAAGAGCTTGATATATTAATAAAATTTATTTTCCATTATTTGTGATTAAAAATATAAGTTACAAGGAATTTTTTTATGCAATCTAGATTTTTATATTTTTTCTTCTTAGGGTATATTTAAATCTGTCAATTTGCTCAAAAAAGGCCATTTTTGTTATAGACAGATCTAAGGAGCCAAAGACGGAAGAAATAAAAAAAACGAAAAGTATATATGAGATTAGGCCATCATGGGGTTGCATTCTTTATGTTCTCATAACAATCTCGTTTCTGACATTGATATTTGTTGACCTGTATAATTAGCTCTTGTATATATTCCATTATCGTTAAAGATTTCAAGGTCGATTGTTAAATTATTAGCACAAGTATGTAATTATTAATCGAGATTAATAATGGCTTAGTTAATAATGGAAATTTAAAAGTGACTATTAATGTATAAAACATTTTTAGATAATTTAATAAAACTCAGTTTATATAAGTTTGCAAGAAGCTTAATATATTTTATTTTAATATACTTTTCTTTTTTTATTTTAATATTTAATAAAATAATTTTTTTACCGTAGATATTTGGCTTGCCCACATGTGTTAAAAAAATTACAGCATTAAAGTAATTAAATACTCCAATTACAAACATTTATACCTAAAAAATATCTGAGTAAAAGACTTACTTTTTTAAAAAAGCCTGAAACCTATATATTTGAAAAATCATAAGCCTGACAGAATTATTTTTTCAATTGGAATGATTTCAAAAAAGTAGTTGCAATAGCCTCTTCATTTACACCACAAGAAAATGTTTTTTCAAATTACGATCATTAATTTATTTTTGCGTTTAATTTATTTTTATTTATCATAAAAAATCAAAATTATTTAGTTTAATAATTAGTTTAATTAACTCTAGTGCGTTTAACTAACCTTTAATACCAAAAAATTTGGGGTAAAAAAAATCAGGTGGTGGAATATTTACCTTTCTACGTATAACACATTGACAAATTAAATACAATTACTACCTTAAAGCATAAAATGAATTATTTTTAAAAAATGATTTTATAATTTCTTCTAATTAATAATGGCATGTTTTGTTAGCAATGTTCGATATGTAAAGAAGGCGGAGCTAATCTATCTTGCCAAGGGAAAAATTGTTCTCGGCAATTTCATTACTTATGTGGCTATCATAACGGTTTTATTCATTTATATATAAATATTCATAATTAACTTTTTATTTAAGTCTGGAATTAATATCAGATCTTTTATATATTTAATTTTGAAGAAAAATTGTTTTACCTTTTAGTTTAGATAATGGGGAATATATGATAGGAGAAATATTGTGTCCTCACCTTTTTGCAGAATGTTATTTGGAATTTATTATAAAAAATAGACACACTCTTAAATTTTAATAGTTGCTTTCTTGCTCTTTATAATGTAGTATTTACACCTTATAAGGATTTTTAAGTTGGTCAATATCATTTAACTAAATTTTTGAAAATTCTAATTGACTGTTATTTAAAATATTCTCCAAATATCGAACAATTCTTTACCTTTTTACTTTGACTAATTTTAAACGAAACATTGCAAGGGTTGTTAAAAAATATATTTATATAAGACAGAATAATGGTAATATTTTATTCTATAAAATTGTTTGCCGATATGTATCATACTTGATTTGTGGATTTCAGGATACCTTTTTGAAGAATCTACATACACGATATATTGCAACGAACATAAGGTAATTATTTTTAATCTTTATTTTTAGTTTATATTAATCATAAATGGCACCGTATTTTTTAAATTTTTATAATCTATGATTTTATACTCTTAGAACCTTAGAATTCAATTAATGGGAGTCACTCAAGCCGACCCAATTATTTAGCCCAAACTTATGGCTAAAAATTATGTAAATGTTGCATTATAAACTAGATATATTAATTTTTTATTGTATAATTCTAAATAAAGTTGTCTAAAAAGCTTAAAGAATTTGTCTAAGGCTCTAGAGATTGGAGGTTTACAAGGAGATTATTTCCTATTTTTTTAACCAAAATTAAGACGATCCACAAATATGTGCCAATCCTGAGCTAGAATTTAAACCCCTGGGTCGTCTTTAGCCCTCAGTAGGCGTGTACGCAAGTTTCAAAAGTCATTGGATCCCAAAAAAAAGTTAAAAGCTGAAAGGTCGATTGGCTAGAGCTTATGAAATGTTTTTGAAGTCCATGAAGTCAGCTTACAGCCGCATAGAGCAGGTTACAAGAGAAAAAAAAATAATTTTAAATAGAGTCTAGCCGATTTAGTTTTTTTCTTAGGGTACTTCTAATTTTATGTTTAATATTGTATTTGTATGATTTAAAAATCAATTTCTAGCAATACAAAAATTTAAAGAAAATAATTCTATATATTAATGCAAACTTAATCCACTTTCTTGAAATTAAGATACTAACTAATTTTAATGACGCTAACTATGTGCGTGTAAATTCAATAGATGCTTCGCCAATTTAAATATCAGTCATAATTTAGGTGTTTGGCTCAAGTTTAACTGTAAAATACTTGGTGTTTATCTCTAGCAATAACTTGATTCTAATTTTATTTATTGATTTGTAGAGCCTATGCGTTTTAATTTTGGGAACAAAAAAGCTTTTATCCAGCGTCTAATCATGACCTATAATAAAAATAATATCAATATATTTTGCACGTCTAGAATATGCTTCGCCAAATTTAATATTTTTTAAAAATTGGCAAACTGGTTACTCTAGCGTTAATTTATATATTTTATTTAAAAATAAAAATGTAGAAAGTTTATTACTAATACCCGCCGACATACGTTAAATAAATACACAACAGGGGTGGGGTATGTGGATGCATCAATTATAAACAATTATAACTAAAAATTATTACTGCTACATAGCTTATATTATATCAACCCACCGTACCCGTTAATAAGTTCCACTTTACCAAGGATGAAATATGTAACCCATGTTCAACACTTATAGCAAAAAATTAAGAGCTAAAAAGTTAATTTTGTTTGTTTTGTAACATACATCTTTAACCCGTGAATGGTAGGGTGAGATTTTTGTAACGCGAATGGCACAGTGGGGTTCATACGGACTCCAGAACCTGTATAACCGAGTATTTTAGCTAAGGTCCTTATTTTTTTATTATTTTAAAGAGAAATACGTGCTCTTTAATTATAGATTAATATAAGTTATCATTAATGAATAGTGCAAATTTTATTTGACACAAAATAGAAAAAATCTGAAAAATTACTATTTTACATTTTCCCATATTACAAATAAATCATATATATTAAATACATCAATGTTATTAATTAAAACGTGTTTTTAGGTAGGGTAGAACAATTTAAGAAAAATTCAGGAAAAAAAAAATATTATGTAATATAAAATTATTTTGGGCTATTATTCACTTTTAAAACTAGACATTTTACAAAGAAAAAATAATGATTTCTATCATTATTATACAATACAAGCATTTTATATACTTAATATGTAAATTATTTAGAAAAAATAAATAAGGTTGTAAATATTTAAGTTTGAATTGAGGCAATATAATTGTTTTTAACATTAAAATTTACCATGTAGGGTCTATACGTGCCCCAATACAATTTGTAAATTTTGTTATTAGACTTGGATTAATTTTTTTTACTAGTTTTGTTTATTATATATTTAAATAAATATTTTAGCCAATAATATATATTTTATTTGATGAAATTCAAAATATAAAAATTGCTGGGGTCCGTATGGATACAGTATCAATCGCGGGTTAATATTGGTGAAAAAATATTTTTAGAATTTAATTATAAATTTTAACCGTGAAATACTATCAAAGTCTTTTTTTTTAACATTGATCTAAGAGCCCTGATAATTGTTATTAATATAATCAAGCTAGCTAAAATCAATTTTCTCCCGTATAAAGTTAATTTCATTAATTATGTTGAAAAATATTTATTTATAATTTACCAGTCATTACCATTATATTCTTTTTAAAATAACAAATATAGGATTTTTAATTAATTACAAATTATTTATAATATCTATAAAAAATCCAGTTATAATAATTACTATTAAGTCTAAAAATAAAGATATATTTATACCGCTTGTAAAATAATGGTGTAAGAATATCTTTAAGTTAAAGAGTTTTAATGGACGTCAAAAAATTTTGTGATTTCTATGAATTATAGTCCAACTAAATATGCAAAAAAACCGGAATATCTTTGTTTTTACGATTTAAATAATTAAATTTGCTTAACAGACAAATAATTACAAATTTAATTATAATTACATCTTACATCATTAATCTCATGAAATTAAATCTCTTAGAAACTTTTAAATTTTAATCATTTTAAATATATAAAAACTTAATAATTAAATTATGTTGGGGTAAATGTACTTTATATGTTACCAGAAAACATATTTACTAAAGAGTATTACACTCACACACTCCTAATTATTTTATTGCTACTATTTACAAATAAGACAATGTTACATATGAAAACATTTTATGCTCGGCAACGCATATATATGTTTTTTAAATCTTTAAGTCATATAAGGACGGATTTTATATTCTTTTGTGCACCATATAATTACTGGTAATCCTTTAACATGTTATTTTGAACGCACTTGTTTTTGGCATTATTTGATTTGCTCTAAAATGTTCTTTAATATAATTTTTATAAAAAAATTATATAGACGAGACATTTGAAATTTTAACAATGAATTTGTTATCTAACTTATGTTTAATGTTAAAAAAAATTATGTTGAATATTTCATATATTTTGTTTTTAAAATCAGGTAGAATTAGTTATTATTTATTAATTTTATTTAGAATTTGAAACTTAGAATTAAGAGTTATTTAAAAGTTATAAAATTTACAATTTATCTGCAATAGTTAAATAAGGCATTTTTATTTTAAACATTGATTATATAAAATGTTCAAATATGCTTACAAAAATCATTGCCCCTGTGGCCTAATGGATAAGGCATCGGTCTCCTAAACCGGGGATTGCGGGTTCGAGTCCCGCCAGGGGTAATATTTTTTACATTTTTTTATAACACGCATATTTCTTTTTTAATGATCTTAGATAAATTTGAATGATATTTCGCTTACACATTCAGTTGGCTCGCTCGTTTTTACCGTTTTCTTCAAAATTTTCTACATATTTACGGCAAAACATTAATTCAAAACCTTTTAGCTTACCTAATAACTTGAAAATCCTATCAATTTTTATCAATAATTTTAATCAAAATTGTTTAAAATTTGGATATTTCCAATATTCCACCAACGCACAAAACACCGCTCTTAAACAAGAAATGGTAGTTTCGGTGAAGTCTGCCATCACAAAGTCTTACGGTGACGTTTTGGAACTTGAAACGAACGAACGAGAATTTGTTTTAGCTCCAAATGAGGTTGTTTTTATTAAAATTACTATATTGTTTCAGTTACAAAGGGGTCCGACGACCTTGACCGCCTGTGTTATACACCTTTGACCCTGGTTATTAGTTTGATGGGTGACCGCCAACGAATCACATAGCCGTTCACTTAGAGCCTACTAGGTCACCGGCGCATTTTAAATCTCATATAACACTGCGGGACCTGCTGTAGAGTTAAAAGTGGCAAAGCCCTAACGGGTTAGCCGTCCCCTAATGAATCCTTATACCACAGATTTTTTTTTTATTACAAGGTACCGAGTGGCGTATATATAAGAGCAACGTCGAATATTTAGCATTAAAAATGTTTTTGAGAACGCACTTAAAGTTTTTTTTTTATTTTTTTAAAATTTTAAAAAATTTTTTAATAAACCAAATTTTAAAAATAAAATTGTTTTTGTAAAAATTATTTTTTTTTTTTAATTAAAATTTTTTTTAAAAAAATTTTTAAAAAAAAAAAAAAATAAAGTTTTTTTTATTTTTAAAAAAAAAAACTCACTTACACTCCCTAATGAAAAAACGATTTATTGAATTTCCCGAAAAACTTATTTTTACACGAGGCCTGTGGAATGGTTTTACTTGAGCGCTGCTGACCATGCAATTTTTTTGGTGTATGTTTTTATAAATAGCTAGGCAGGGTTCGTTCATACAGAGTAATTTTTCTACAGGGGGCTTGACGATTCGATAGTTGTTAGCAGAACGAATTCGCGCATTTTATTCTTGTCCTAAATGTTATGCACTAAAAAGATTGGGTGCTTGGACCCATTTTCAGATATATTAATTATTTTGGGGTGCTTTAGTCCTTAAGCACTCAATTATTCATTAGACCCCCCCCCCCCCCAATCATGGCTATGGTCGATAAAATCTTATTAAAAGTCGGGTTAGGATATATTTATAGTCTCTACACTGGTCTACGAATTCAAACCTAGGTCGGAATTAAACCAATCAAGATTCTTTTATCAGACATCACAGCCCGCATTCAAAAAAAATGCTTTACACACCGAAATTTTTCACAAAAATGCTAAAAATGAATTTTGTATGACTGCAAAACTTAAAGAAATGTAACATTATTTATTAACGAGTTTATGAATTAAATAATTTTAAATATTTAAACCTCGTTTTATTTTATAAAATTTGTAAGTTAACTAATTTCATAAATATAATTATAATTTTAAATAACATTGTCTCTTTATATTAGATTGATTAAAAAAAATTAAATTATAAACATTGAATAATATAAAGTTTTATTACCAATATCTAAATGAGGCAAAAAAATATTCTTACTTAATGTTTTAAATATTTTATTCATACCAAAAACAAACTTTAGATATTTTTGGCGTCAGTCGCAAAAAATGTCCTTTTAGACATTTTTATCAATTTAAATCATAATTTCAGTAAAAAGACAAATAGATAATGAAATATAGTACACAAACTAGAATTAATCTAATCTAACATATATATTAGTATTTCTAGATCCCAAATTTGTTCCCTTAAACGCTTTATTCATTGAAATAAAACTTTTAGATTTTGATCGAGTCCAAAACAAGTGCCTTAACCTTCACTGACCTGCTAATGTGTCGTGGAAAGTATCAAATTAAACCAGAAGTTCCTTTCATTGCTGGTTTATCATTTTTATTTTTCTATAGATTTAAAAGCTCACACCTTAGGTAACTCGAGTTCAAATCGGGCCGTGATATTTTAACCCGGCTCTCACCCGACTTACTTTTTAATTTAGGTCTGGCCCAGCTGGCCCAAACATGCGGTTCCACCCGCGGAATTTGATTATTTATTCTAGGCTCGGCTTGACCCGAACCGGTCCGAATTTACATTTAAGCCGGAAATTTTTATTAACAAGCTAAAAAAATTTAATTTATAAATAAGATATGTTTAAAAATAATACCCTTAATCGTGTGGTAATTAATATATCATTTTTTTGTAATAATAGTTTAAAAAATAAGGTAATATAAGATTTAAAAGTCGTGGTCTGGCCCGTAATTTTTTTTTTAAATCAAGCCCGGCCCGTTTTTAACGGCCCACCCGTTTTCTGCCGAGATTTGACTTTGAACTTTGGTGGAATCACCCCTGTCTTACGCGCAAAGTTCGATTAGTTGCATAGGCCACTCTCGGAAAATAGCATTCACTTTAATGCTGCTGAGTGGTCAACTTAAGCTGTTGGCTAATAAGCCTAAAGCCTAGGCCATGGTCGCCAGCTTAGGATAATATCTCACTAACCCGACGGCAATAGAGTAATCTAAAACGAATATGGCACCTCTATTGGGGGAAATATATGAAACAATTGCCAAATCTAATCAATTTTTAAAAAAAAATGGGTTTGAGTTTTTCCCCAAGGGCGCCATACTCGATTAAGGCTAACTTTTAACCCGAGCAAAGCAATTATTATAGCCGACGGGTTAAATAATAGTAAGATTTGCTCGCCGGCGTCCTAGGTTTTTAGCCTAGGCTTTCACTTTAGGCTTATCGTTTAGGGCCTACTGCCTAAGGAGGCCACTCAGCAGCTTCAAATTGGTTGCACATGTATACTATTTTTCCAAAGAAAAAAGTTACCTGTGCACGGTTTCGAAATCGCAACCTCCTGCGTGTAAGACTCGAAATTTTTTGAATATAAAAACCCACTTTGCTAGTGGCATAAGATACAAAAGTTCATTTTGACCATGCCCTTATGCAAAAATAAAATGCTCTCAATTTTAAATTTTAGGCCGTGAGGTTTGCGGCAATGTGGTGCGCGTTGGGGAAGCGGTGAAAGAACTTAAACCTGGGGACAAAGTTTTTGCGTTCCTACCTTCGGGCGGTGGATTTACGACTCATGCCAAAACAACGGAAAATGTAAAAACATTATTGTTGTGTAATGTGTTTATAGTTGTGATTTAGAATATTGAGTGAATCATATGTATTTTATAATTTTTTACGCTGCTGATTTAATTTTTATTTTATCATTTTTTTCAAGTTGCCACTCTGTCGCAAAAAAAATGTTATTTGGCCCTCTGGGCATCAACTATATAAATTTTAACTTGTTGAAAGTTTAAATCTTAATTTAATTATTTACTTACACATTCGACAAATATGTAATGGCATATTAAACTTTTTTAAAAGTCTGGTTAAATTTTTCAAGCCTTTAATGAAAAGGGGTTTTTTGGGTTACAAAGTAGCTTTTTAGCATCAGTTTTACTAAAATCTATTTTAAATTATTTCGTAATGGTGTATTTAAGGATAAAATGGTCATGAAATTCAAAAGATTAATTAGTTAATTTTTCACCCAAAAGATTCTAAAAATCATTTATTTAAAAATAGCAAATTAATATTTCAGTTATATTACAGTTCCTATCAAATTAAATGAGGATTAATCTTTTAAAATATTTAACTAAAACTTTGTCATATAAGTAAGTTTAGGTTTTTCACTATAACTATGATTATTATAGTTTTTTGGTAAAAATTATAATATGTTTCATCACATTAAATTTACATTTCTTTTAATATCTTGCACACATTAGTTTATGATAAAATAATTTTAGCAATTTTATTACTACCAAAAAAAGGTGTCATTAGCAGGCTTTCATCATAAAATCTAACCATGATTCAAAAAAAATTTATTACACTATTTCATAATTATATAAAAAAATTATCAAACTTAACTAGTACAAAATTTTACTAAACTTTAGTTTAAACAAATTTTAACTACAACTTTAACTTTAATTTTTTCACATTGCCTATTCCTGCTATTTATTTTAGCTTTCAACATTTTGACAGAAGTTTAAATCAATTTTATATTTGAAATTAAATTTTGTATTTAAAGCATAATTAATTTTTTGGTTTACTTGCCCGTTCCTGATTTTTTAAAATGTTTTTAGTTGATAGGGGCAGTAAATCCATTTTACTTTATAATTTTAAGGGTTAGGTTTTCATATAGGGATGATTTAAAATAAATTTTATTTTTAATGTTAAATATTTCAGAATAGATGATATGATATTATTTATTAAATATTTTATTAAAAAATGTTTGGTCTGGGGTATTTTTGATTTTGTGTAAAAAATGAAAAACTTTAATTTGACAGAATGACTTTAATCAAAAAAATAATAATAAGTATTTTTTAAAAAAAAATATTTTTTTGTTTTTTTTACAAAAATACTTGTAAATTTTACAATTTTTGTTATTTGTATTTTCTTTGTACAAACAGGTACACATGTTAAGATTAATTTTTTTTAGTTTTTTAACTTTGTGTTTATAAAAAAACACTTTTTTATTAGAATTGTTTCCCTTTACCATCAAATATGAAGTATGAAATAGCCGATGCCATGTATGCTTCATACGTGACCGCCTACCTCGGTCTAGTCCACAAAGCTCAACTCACCTCACAGTATTATTTTCATTTTTTTTTGAAATTTCTATAACTTTTGTTAGGACATGCTAGTTAAATTTTGACATAACAATAAAAAAAATTACAATTTGTAGAATTATAAAAAAAAACCTTCCTAGCCAAAAATAAAAGTATTATTTTGCTTCCGGGCAACTACTTAATAAATAGTATTTTCGTGAAAATTTTGTCCTGTTGCCCCCAAACAGGTGGAAAATATAAAACGTCCTTTGACACTTTTTGTTGCATCTTATTTATATTTGATACATATTTAAAAAAATAAAAATAAAATTTAAACGTGTCTTTATGTGGAGTGTTGTTTTATCATTTTATTAAATTCATATTTAACTAGGTATGCAATACAAAAAGGCGAATATTTGAATTCTTAGTTTTTTAAAAATAACAGGACAAAGTTTTTACTTTTATCTTAACATACGATCAGACGTAGGTTTAATTAAGTCTTGGTTCATATGTTTTTTTTTGAAATATATGATTTATTTTTTTAAGTTAAAATGGATTTAACACAAAATTATAATAAAATGATTAAAAATATTAATACTAATTTTTAACAAAATAATTTTAAAAAAATTGTGCAACTTAAATTTTTGCCGTTTGATTAACATAACAGACTGCTTAAGGTATGATTGTGACAATTTGTAGAAGCCGATATATTTAATTTATAAATTAATATTTTTAAGGACATATAATACGTATTATGAGATTCACAAGTCTTAGCTAATGCTTGGCCAAAACTAGACTATTTTTTAAGAGTTTGTTTATTTATGAATTTTTTTATACATATATAAACATGATTATAAACTTGAACATTATTATTAATAATTATTTTCTTTATTAATATTTATTATTTATATTTCTCTTTTTTATAATCATATATTTTTAATATACATATATTATTTTTGCTATCAATAGTGATAAGGTTTTAGTAACTGGTGCCGGTGGTGCTCTGGGACTCGCCGTTATTGACATATGCGCCAACGTTTTTAAAACCAAGGTTTCCCAAATTTAAATTAGTTTGAAGGATTTGGTGCTTTAGGCTATTTCTAATTAATGAAATATTTAAAACTCTTTTACTATGTCATAAATGCAAATTTAATTAATATTTCGAATAAAACGTTTTTTTCTTCACGTTAATGGATTGATTTATTGCATAAGTGTTTTAATTTTCACGAAAACAGAATTTTTGTTATAAAAAACATGCCCTCTCACCGCCCTTAACAAAAACTTTTGCGTTGGGAAAATTTTTTTCTACCGCTCGCTAAATAAATGGAATTTTTGAATAAATAGCTAACACAATTTTGTCGGCATTTAATTTAGTACTCAAAAATATTTAAAATTAAGCATGGGCCTTTTATGGTGAATTTAATACTTTTGCAAACATATTTTTCAAATATATATCCTTTATCGTAAACTAACCTTAACCAATTTCTATCTTAACTTTACCAAATCACCTAACCTTCATAGAATTTAAAAATAAAGGTTTACAATTTTTTTTTTTACTTCTGTTGCATGTTTTAATACAAATATAACATATATATTCGCGCAAAGATGGTTACTCGTCCAAAAAAATGCGGCATTTAATATGGATTTTGGTGGACATTTTTCACTATCCGTTGAGAAACATAGTTTTTATACAAATCAGTTAATTTTAAGCAATTTGTCGCCTAAAATTTTGGAATTTAAATTAATTAAAGTTTTTATATTTATAAAAAACTACAGAAGTTGTTAAACGCTTTAAAAAAAATGCGGCATTTAATATTGTTATTAGTTGAGATAGAGCTATCAATTTACTACTTTAATAAATGGTAGAAAAAATGTTTTTGACGAATTGTGAGCTAATTTTAGGCAATTTTAGTCTAAAATTAAAAAAATTTAAATTTATTAAAGTATTTTAATATTTGTTGATAAAAACAAAATAAAGTTTTGGAAAACGCTATATTTAAAAAAAAAATTTTATGAATGCAATATTTAAAATTATTTTATAAATTCAATAAAATTATATCACGCGTTCTACATATTCAATATTCATGTTAGATCCTGGTGATAAAAAATTTTAATTTTGTCTGATTTGGTCTTTTTTACATAATTTATTGATTATTTTTATAATATTTAAATATAAATTTGAAACTCATTGAAAAACAGCTATAATATATAGTTTTTTAATTTATACTTCGACCATAAAATAATTTGGATTTATAAATATACCTTGTGGTTATTGTAAAAAATACCATGAATTTTTTGTATTTCCTCAAAGTTTGACTGTAATTTATCTTATAACATTCAATTATTTTAAACTACAATTCTTTTTATCCTGCACAACCCTGAAAAATATAGGTTATTGGTGTGACCTCAACGGCTCAAAAAAGTGAAATTATTCGGGAAAAGGGCGCTTTTGCCACGATTGAAATTGGTGATGCTTACAAGAAGCGGGATAAAGAAATGGCAGCGGAAAAGAAAGGTATGATGAGTTTGATGGTTGATTTTTGCGATTTTATTTTTAATATATTTTTTTTATCTTTATCAGTCATTTAATATTTTTTGTTTCGCCTTTAACCCCTGCAACATAAGTTTTGTTGATTATTATATATGTGGGAACTATTTATCTTAGGGAGAGTATGATTGTATTTATAAATTGTAATCATCTGTGTGTTTTATATATGATAGTTTGAAAAAAAAAATAAAGAAGAAATTAGGTACAACATTTAGAAAGATGATATGAAATAAAAAATTTCCCAAATTCAAAGTCGAAATATCCCTTTTTCTGTTAAATTGTTTGTTGTTGCATGAAGCACGATAAATTGTTTTTTTTATACCAAATTGAAAAGGCTCGCATTTGCCTACCCCTAAGGTTGGAGATTCAGCGAAACCCGTGACTACAGAAGCGGTAAAAGGTGTCGAACCCGATCAACAGATCAAAAAAGCCGGTGGCAGTGGCGAAAAGTCGAAAAACATTATTAAAGATAAAGTCGATTACTTGACCGATAAACACGGGGTTGATGTCGTTTTTGAGACCATCGGTGGCTCGGTCTTCGAAGATTGTTATCGTTGGTATGTTTAATTCATGTGTATTTCGTCGGCGGAATTTTAGTTTTTTAAAATTGATAGCCCTTAACATTTTTTCACATTTTACAAAATTATTGGGTTGGTAGAAGACATATTTATTTATAAAAAAAAGGTCTACAATAATATTATATTCAAAAGTGAATTTTAAATATTAATCCCGCAGTTTGAACTATTTTTCCTTTTTTCGTTATCCTTTTAGCCTGTCATAAATATTAAAAATTAGTAAATATTAGGAATTTTTTAAATAAAAACATTTTTTGCCTAAATTGATTAGATTTTATAATCTTGTAAAATTAAAAATTTTCAATTGCAACTATTAAAGTTGGACATTTTAATAATTTTTTTACTGGAATTAAAAAGACGACTATATTAATATAAATGTATATTTTTCAATAAGTTAATATTTTTCTAAACTATTATTTAGCCTATCGGTCTTGAAGTCGCAAAAGTGTTATTTTTGACATAACATTTTGATATGTGTAGGAAATTTTGTTTGTAAATTGGTTTGGTAGTAATTTTCTTGATCTAAGCACGTTAACTTCTGTGTAAAGTCATCGAAAGAATTTACACTAATCCTAATTTTGTAGGTTTTCGTTTATTTGAGTTAAAATTCTACAGGATTTCGGAAAATTATTGTTTTGTTTATTGATTTAATTTATCACTCATCATTGATGCCAATAAAAATAATTTAATTTTTCTTTGCACCTCTTAAGTCTCGCTTTCGACGGGCGCCTCATAATTGCCGGATTCGCTGGCGGAACCATCCCCACCATCGTAGCCAACAAGTTGCTACTCAACAACGTTTCCGTTATGGGGTTCACTCAGACTAATTACTACAATCACCGGGACACTCACACGGCCTACAAGGAGGCTTTCGAGGCCGTTACGTCGTATTGGGAAAAGGGTTACATTAAACCGACTATCGACATCAACAAACGTTTTTCGATTGATCAGGTTTATCTTGTGCTCTTTTTCCCCCCATTTTCTTATGGGTAATTTGATTAAAAATGTGACTTTTTATAGTTAATGTTAGAGTTTAGTTCGGATATTTTTTGGACGCTGAACGTCTGTCTTAAATTTTATTAAAAACATGAATCTTTAAACACATGATTTTTATAGATACCAAAACGCATTTTACGTTTAATTCTCGAAACCATTTAGAGAATAAATGTGTTTTTAGCGAATAAAATATTTTAATATGACTCCTTTTAACTGTAACCTTTATAATGTTTAAACACTGTAATTATGGCATTTATGGTAAAAGATTTAATCTGTCTCTCTAATATATAGGAGCTTTTATTAAGTTTTATTTTTTACTTTAAAATAAAGTTTTACCTGTTTATCAAATCCTTGTTTAAATAAAACTAATAAATAACACAGGTCAACAAATTTTTGAGAGTTATGAGCTAACTAAGGAGATCAAACTTGCCATCTTAGGGATTTTCAAACCTCTTTACCGTTTTTTTAATCAAACTTAGTTAGTCAGCTATAAACATTGAAAATTAAAAATGCCAAAAAAACAAAAAAGATTCGTAAACAAAAATAAATTTAATTTTTTTTCGCATATTTACAACAGCCAAACTGTTAAATTTAAACTTAAATTAATTATTAAAAACCGTTAATATATCATGTCGTATTTAAGTTTGGACGTGAATTATTTTGTATTATCCAAATGCTGATGTAAGACTTGATATACTAAAAAAATTTATTTCTCATTGTTTGAGATGATAAATATAAGTTACAAGGGATTTTTATATGAATAAAAGATTCGTAAATTTTTTAGGGTATTCTCGATCTGTCAATTTGGCCAAAAAGGCCATTTTTTCAATATGAACGGATGTAAGGAGCCGAAGCCTGAAGAAACTAAGAAAAACGAAATATATATATGAGAGCAGGCCATCATGGGTATATATTCTTTTATGTTTTTATAAAATTTACGGTTGCGCCATTGAAAGTTGTTGACCTGTGTGATAGAGAATAGAGTCCAGTTAATACTTTACGTATTTAAATGTAGATCAACGAAGCTATGGACTATGTCAAATCAGCCCACGCAGTTGGAAAAATCATTATCAACATCGCTTAAGTGCTTATTTTATGTTTTTTGAAAATTTGTGATCTACATTTTTCTACGCCATTTATGTACATTTATTGCACGTATTTTATATATCCATTTCAGCGAAATTTTACTCCCTTCGTGTATATTCCAATCAATAAAAATGATAATTTTATATTTAAGATTTTAAGGCCGATGTCAACGTCTCAATATGGCATTTTTATTTTATTTTTTATAAATGTCTTGTATTTATATTTTCAAGGACGTTATAATATTTTGCAATTTAAGTCAATAATTTCGTGATTTTCTTAACAACACTAAGTGTGTAATATGTACCGATTCTTATTCAAACATTGAAATTTTTTTTATGGGTATTAAACTTTATATAGCGAGTAAAATTTTGTAGTTTTGGACATTGCAAAATTTTAAAAACATTTTATATGAGCTAAACACGTCATCATTTTTAATGCATTATAATCTTATAATAATTTTGTACTCACATGTAAGGGCGCGTTTTAAGTTAAATAATGTTTTAAAAAAATTTAAATAAATTTTTTATTTTGCGTTTAACGCATATTTACAAAAAGTTACCAATCCTAATGAAAAACAAAAAAAACTTTTTCTGAAATGAGAATTTTGAAATTCGTTACAAACGATAAGAGTGTTTTTTTAATTATAAAAAAATTATAAATGACTTGAGACGCGTCCGCCCTAAACTAATTAATGCAAAAAAAAATACAATTTTTTTTTTAGAGCGGCAAAGCTATAATTAGCTTTATTTTTTTTTTGCTTAGGAGGTCGTGTTAGTTTTGCATATAAAACTGAGAGCGGTTGAAAATAAAAATTTCCCATTTTTTTGATGATAGCATATATATATATATATAGGTTACGTCATGTGCCACTTTGCTGACATGTACAAATTTTCTTTGAAGTCCTATTTTGAAAAAGGGTATACTGCCTTTTACGTGTTATTTTGACTACACAATAACTAGACTTAAATAAATAGATAGATGACACCTTGATCTTACGTATTATGCACGCGATACTTATTTCAAATTTTTTTATGAAAAATTGGTGGGAATGAGAGCACAAAATTATTGAATCACCGGTTAAATACAAAATATTTAATTTGAAATAGCAAAAGGCTATAGGGTTTTTTATTGCAAGGACCGAAAATACGTTTATTCAAATAACAATTATCCTTGTAAAAAAACAATGTAGACGAGCAGGTTTTAAATGCAGGTTGGAACACGTATAAATGAAATAAAAAATAAGTCGTGCCATTCAAATTTATATCGAATTTGAAAATGGAGCCGGGAATATGTTAAATGACCTATTACCAAGATAAATTTAGATTATTACTAGCGTTTAATAATTGGACTTGTGCTGATCGTTTATAACCTAATCTTCCTTGTGCTTACCAACTCACCACTTTTGCCATTTTTGATATTACAATCTGGGTAAACTTGATTTAACGCGGTTAACAGAATTTTGTCTATCAATTATAATCAACCTCAGACATATTCTTATAAAATAGGGAGTGCCTAGGTTTGAATGTCTTGTATTATTTTTGGTTTTTTGTAAAATTAAAAACAACTGAATTAAACATCAATCATAATTGTTTTTAACGCCTTTCAATGGCGTCGAGGCAATATAGCAAAATGCCTTTATATAAAAATGATCCATGTGTTTTCCTCACATTTTACGTAAATAAAAGTAGACATGGCCATTAATGAAATATTTTATTTTGAATTTAGGGGCGTTTAATTTTTTTTTAAAACTCTTATATACATTTTAAAATTTTACCATTATTTATTATAATTTTTTTATAAAACACAAAACTAAAAAAGGATGATTTGTGGTAATTATTGTGCGTTTTTGCTATACAAAAACAGTCTTGAAACCATATAAAGCATTTTTAAATAATTTTGCTAAAACACAAAACCAAGATGATCGAAACAAATATCGTAGGAATTCTTCAAATCAAATTTTTTTGCAAATTTATTTTTTGTTTGATATACTAAAGCTAAAGTTTCCACGTTTTACACCCTTTTTTTTAAATTTAAATCGAGGGTTTTAATAAATTTACACTTCTTACCTTATTTATTGATTTTAAAAAAATAACCGGTGGCAGTTAACATTACAGCTTATTCGGGAATATTATAAAATCAGTTAAAGAAAGGGCTGAGTTGGGCATTAAATATATATAAGTGCGGGTAGGTCGGATTTGAAAACTTTGTTCTGCTCAAATCATTATTACATATATAGAAAATCTGATGTCTTTGATTTGTTACTGTTCGCGTTAACATTCAGAAAAAAAAATCATAAAAAAAATGAGCTACAATGTGATATTAGACCTAACTCGAAAGCGTGGATGATATTATATTTTCGAAATGTTTGTCGTCAAACCATTGAGCCTCAATTGCCTACTTTAAGAAAGAGTGGGAAATAAATCTAGTGCCGTCTTATACATCACATATTCACTATACTTCAAATAAAACAATTCCTTCGGGAATTTTAATCACGCTTTTCTTGTATTTTGTCACATTGTTTCCTTAACGCGACTCTGCATTGAAAATGCCGAATTTTAAAAAGGACACGTTTGGAGAAAAGAAAAGTAAATTTTGTGTAAAAAAAAGACAAATACGTTACGTCCAGAAATTTTTGTCCTTATTGAAAATTAAATAAATACGTTTATTTTATTAAATTCATTGAATTTTAATACAAAACAATGTATGTAATGTACCGATTGGCCATAACTCGGCCGTGGCAAATAAATTATTTAGAATTCTTATTTCATTACGATTTGGAAAGCTCCTAAAATTTGTGCTTATTGAGTTAGAATATTTACAGGCTTTCAAAAAATAGGAATACGGAAAATAATATAACTTTAGCGAAGGCCACTTTAAACAAATAAACATTTTTATTTCCTACTATATTGTGGAATTATATAAAAAAAAACGTTAGCCAAAGAATGTGATATTTTGTAACTATAGATATAACTGAAATAAAATACAAATAATAATATCATTTATGGCCCTTTGTTTAAAATTAAAAAAAAATTCTAAACATAAAAAAAACTTTTCTCCCCTCATTTAAATGACAAATTTAGATAAATTTTGTTTTTTAAAAAAATATCCAAAACGTGCCCTAATCAATAATTAGTGCTTACCTTACAATCTTAAAATTTTGAATAATTAAACAAATTATGCCCTCTTTTTTTTTAGATTTTTTTTTAGAATAATTTAATAAGATGAATTATAACTTATTTTTGTTAGATATTTTTTTGATGTTTAGCTTCCATTTATAGTAAAGAAAATTCAAACTAAATAAAATATTTTAGTTTGGACAACTAACGGGTTATAAAGAAATAGACAAAAAAATAATTAGGCCGAATTGAGCATACCTATGAAAAAATTTCAAACTGCTTCAACTTTTAATATTCCAATTAATTTTTATTTAATACACCATGTTATGCTTATAGTAGTAATAAATTCGCATAATTGGTTTTTTTGAAAAAAATTTTATTGAACTTGCTCTAACTAATTTGAGATCGCCGTCGAATAGATTTAAGACATTAACAAACATCGGCCTACCGAGGAAGGTGGGGGTGGCAGAGTTAATATGGTACGCACCCCCCTTTGCCAAACGATCATTCTGTAAAACGTTTGAAAAATGCAATAAAAATTTAGCCTATGTTACTACCCCAAATATTTCCAACGTCTAACCTATTCCTAACCCCCTTTAAGAAAAATAGGTGCGCCTGTTATCATAGGAAATCCTTTAACATGCAGTAGCTTCCCAAAGTTGATCTAAAAACATTTTAATTGTCCCTCACATTTGCATTACCCCTGCCCCCCCCCCCCCCCCCTTTACATAAAATTTGTAATGGAAATAAAATGAAGGGACGATTTATTAAAAGTTTGGCTAATCGGATTAATCATGATGGCATATTAAAATATTAAATAAGTTAAAATATTATGAGATATCATACATAAATTATTATTTGTGTATCAAATATTAAAAAAATATAACACATAATATTTAAAGGCGAAATTAAATGAATCATAAGCATATTTCAAAATTTTTTTTAAGGTAAAATTCAATTTTAATAAACAAATAAATAAACAATATTGATATGCAATGCCGTAGCGAATTTTTTTTACCGAAGTTAAAATAAAACTTTTGATTATTATGCAGTTTGATATGATTTTATTGTTGTAGCAGCTCGAGGAGACTCGGCCAAGGAAAATTTAGAGATCGCACATTTCTCAAAAGAGTATGACAAAATTTTCTAAAGTAAAACTAGGTCGACTCTCTAAGGCCGTGTTATTGCGCCAATTTGCAGCTGTCTCCATTTTATTAGTATGCTTTAATGTTGAAAGTTTGATATGGAAACTTGCAAAAACAATTTAAAAGAATTTAAAAATTTTATGTATATTAAGATAACGTATACCTATAACAAATTAAAATAAAAACAGCTAAACATATATATATCCGCCATGCTTATTTGCACAATTTAATTAGCGTTTCGAGGCTACAATTCTCGAGACAACATTGTTGTAGGGTATTCCTAATCACAGCCCGGTTGGAGAAATCTTGGTAATCGGTTTCTAAGGGGTAAGATGGCATCAACAAGCTCCTATCCTTAATCCGTTGTGACAGGGAAAGCACATTTTCACCTTATTCAATATAATAGATAGAGATATATCGGTAAAAGGTATGAAATATTTCTAATTGTGCGACCCTTACTGGCCGCTACCATTTTGGGTTGGCATGCGAGAGATGTTTTATGTTCCAAAATTCTCAAATAATATTTCTAGATGATAGGTATCACTACAAAATTACCGTGGCCCTATGGGACGCTAGGTCCTAAGCGATCTACCTAAATATTGGTGGTTGTCAGGGCTTGCAAAATATCTATCAAAACCCCCAAGCAAAATACATGGCTAAATGTAATGAATGCTTTAAATTTATCGAGCATAAAAATATTTTTATTAATCCAAAAGCTTAGTAGTTTAACCATTGATAAAGGCTCTGACACTTGTACGTAATATTTATTTCTTTACTAAAAAAAATTTTTTTTCAATTTAACTACATCATTTTTTCTATTAAGCTATTCTAGCTAAGTCTTGGTAACTGACCCGGAGGGCCTGATTTTAAAAAGCATGGCTGGGGACTAAAATATTTTTTTGTTATGTATATGAGCTACAAATTTCAAACTTTTTTTTTAACCTGTTTTTATTTTTTAAAAATTCATTGAAAATTGGCTGCTCAGAGCATCTAACTATGCGTCAGTTTTTTTGGAATAGTTCCCTACCGGCTTGCTTGCGACGAAAGGTTACTCAGGCCCCCTATTTAATAATGGGTGTTTAACCATATCGCATATACACAAACGAGGCTTAAAAAACGTATATGTTGTAACGCCATTATAAAATATAGGTGGCAGAGTTGACTAATGATTAATTAGGTTGTAATAATACCAAATTACGTCTTCATTTGAAGGGCTTGGAGACACAGGAGAGTCGTCCATTTACAGAATCTCTCATAAATATAGATTCAAAGATTTTTAAAACACAACCCTTGTCATTTCTCATATTCTAAAATGAATATTTAATCATAAACGACACCATACCCAGTTTAGAATAACGAAAATTTTGTTTAACTAATAAATTACACTGCCACGTTGCACAAATTCCATCTCCCATGGTCAACGCGAAAAATTAAGATGCTTCTTGTTTATTAGCATTTAAATTGAATATGTGCTTAGAGCAGCCCCACAATTTTTTTTTTAGAATTTGCCAAAGCATATTATTTGTCGAGACCACCTAGGGGACTTGGGACTAAAGGAGGCAGCTATATTTTAAAAAAAAATTAAAATAGTCCCGTATCCCTTGGGTGTAATGTGTGGTAACATCGAGGATTTTCTCTCCTAATGGGTCTCGTAAAATTCTCGAGATTTCTAAACCCCGCTGTTTTTATTTATGTGAAAATTCATACGCGTTTCATAAATGACATAGAGCCTGAGATGGTTATTTCTAGTATGGGCGTGCCCCCATCGTAATATTCATTTTTGGGCGCCGGATAAATCAAAACATGTAATGCAACATTTATTGAAATGACGAATCTTTTATACATAGAGGCCAAAGCTTGTATACAAAATGCCATTTATGATATGATAGCTGCAGTCTATCATAAAAAACTCTTAATTTTTTCATTTTTCCTATTTGCACGGATAAAGTCAATTTTTATTTTTTCATATAATTATACCAAGTTCAAATCATATTTTAAAAACAAATTATTTTTTAAACTTTTTTATTTTGTCGAAGTACTTAAAAAATAGGTAAGTTCTAATAAATATAAAATATTGTATAGATTTAAATGAGTAATTTATTAATAATAATTTTGTTGTTTCAACCTTTAGTTTCAAAACGGCGTGTTGTCGAAAACATAAAACGACGTTGAACAATTTTTCTTCTCTCATATGAATGTTGTTTCATCTTTTTTGTCGAAAAAAAGGTTCATTATAAAGTGGCAAACTACAAAAAATTGCCAATCCTTATAAATAGCACCGAAAATATATATTTTGAATTACTTTTAAAAAAAATTTCGATAAAAATAAAATTTTTAAAATTTTTATAATTTCTTAAAATAATAAATTAACTTTTGACGGGCTCTTAATCAAAAATCTTTTTTGTTAAGGCCCATATTAGTAATGCATAATTATATATCATGTTTATTTATACGTTGTAGTGCAAAAAATAAAATGTTATAGGCAGGCAATCATATAAACGATTGAGACTGTAAAATGACCTAAGTAAGAAGGCGGGGCGAAGGATTTTAGTGTAGAGGTGACTTGCCCACCATATAATTTAATTCCTTAAAATGACGCGACTTGAGCTTTGAATCCTCATTATGGAGAATCGGTTTATGCATGCCCCAATAAATAATTTCAAAAAGTTTAAATTATTAAATGGGTCTAAAAAAACATTTATATTGTTTTATACAAATTCATACCCCAAATAAGTCTAGGAAACCAGTGGTTTATATTTTTGAGGTTAAAGTAGTGAGCTATTTTGAGACAAACAAGAAACTCAATATAGTTAATGTGGGGAGGGAGGAGTCTTTTGTATTTTTGAGTTGAATATTTTTTTTTTTTTTGGGTGAGGAGCATTGAAATTGCTATGCGGCGACGTTCATAACCCCTAGGATCAATAGGATTAAGCGCGTCTCTCCGCCAATACCATAATATCCATCGAAATGACGCCGCACTCTCCGGAATATTATAGCATGCAGGCTTTACAACTCTAGCAAAAGTCAAAGGCCAGAATCATTCACCTGCTAAAACAATGCCCCCCTTGCCCTACCAGTGGCGACTCGTGGATTTTTAGCCAGGGCGTTCAATCAAAAATCATTCTATGTTATTAAGTGTTCAATGCTAAAATTGAACACATTGACGCTTAATTTTATTTGAACACAATCTTTTTACTATTGTATTTTTCGTGTTAATAAAGTGTTCAATGCTAGGCATTGAACACAATATGTATGTGTTTAGAATTGAACACCATCTTTTAGCTGTTATATGTCTTCGTGTTATTAAATATGTAATTGGTGTTCAATTTAATAATTGAACACCATCTTTTTAATATTGTATATTGTATTCTGCGTGTTATTATAGGCTCAATCCTCAATGTTAAGAGGCTAAACTATAACTCACACATAGTGTTCAAATTGTGGATTGAACACGCTCCTGTGCTGGATGGAGTGAACCATTACGTGTTCAGTTCTTGGATTGAACATCGTGCAATGCAATATAAAAATTATTAGCTTTCTTGTCCGGTTTGTTTATTTTTTTAGATATAGTCGATATATGATCAATTTTAGAATTGAACACGCTCGAAGATTAATATTACGTGTTCAATTTTTACGCTGAACATCTTACGACAAAATAATCTATGTTACCTGAAATTTAAGTTGTTGACCTCGTAAATAGACTTAATAGCTTAATAATATTAAGCTTTTAAATTGCATTTGACTAAGCACGGTTCAATATTTGAATTGCACATTTTCTGATAGACACTCGATGTTAGTTTTTTGAATCTAGCTGTTGATCCTCTTAATTTAAACATAAAACAGCTTATATATGATTCAATTTTGTAAATAGAAAATGGTACGATGGGACTTTCAATTTTTTTTTGTTTACAAATCACTGCCGTCCCGCTAGACCATCCAAAACTAATTTTAAATAGTTTTAAAAACATTTCTATATAAATTTTTGCCAGGGTGTTCAGTGTACACCTTGCACCTAATGACGAGTCGCCACTGTGCCCTACATCTCTTGAAAGAGACGGCATACCCGTCAGGGCATAGCCCCTTAGTTGAATATAGAACAAACATCATATTTGTAAAAATTCGATATATTTGCAACTCTTTAAATAATTGGTAATTAATTTACACAAAACTGATGAAGGGTATGATGAGCTCACTTCTATTCAACGCATTTGAGCTCCTCGAGTATTGTCACAAAACTTTAATTAAAGTTTTTCCTCCCCTTTTTTCTTCACGTTTAATAAAACCAGAGGCACAAGGTAATATTAACAAACTTTTGAATGAAGTCTCACCATATCATTTTATAAACACCGGTTCTTCCTGCAAAATTTTTACTGATTGCCCTAACTTGATTTTACCCCTAGAAATTGTTTTTACCCGATGATTTTGCATTATATGACGACGGTAGAAGGTATTAATGGCAATTTGGACTCTATTACCGCAAATAAACACTAATTATTTAATTCCGGAGCATAATTGTAATTAAATTAGTTAGGACGTGAAAAAAAATGTCATAAAAAGTCTGCCGGTTAAAAAAGTAAAACGTAATTTACATGTAATTTTTGAGTTCACGGTTCTCAACAAATCAATAATCTTGTCAGCCCGCCTATGTTGTAAAACTTTTACGATATCGGGATTCCCCTCAGGGACATTTTACCGTCAATGTTTTGCCTTTTTTAGTTTTGACATAACTTTGTAGATGCCCCCGCAGGGCTGAATGGGATTTAACGCACGCCGGTAACATATTTTAAGGCTCAAAAATTTGGACGGCTTTACCAAGCATCGTGTTTCCCAAACTCAAAACCAATAGTCTTTACAAGGAAAAAATTTAAAGCCTTTTTACTATGCGGAGGTGTTAAGGATACGTGGTAAACCATACATACCTGACAGGGGTGGTTATAACTCAAACATTGGTGAAAAATATATCACTTTCAATGTCAACTGCCCTGAAAAAAGCAGTTTGTATTCTTATAATCGTTATAGCGTCAATTCGCTGCCGATATATTCAAATATTTTAGCTTAAAAGGGACGACGTTCTTCATTTTAGAGGTTGGTTATGATAACATTATTCGCAACAATGTTTTTTTTTTGCATTTCGCCACCACATTTATTAAAAATATAACGCTAGTTTAGGCTTCAAAATACTAACTAACAAACTAAAAACACATACTCGGTAGGTCTCGAACTCCGGTACTCCCGTCAACCCCTCCGTCGTTGCCGGCGGCGTTTTCTTGGTACCGGCACACGATAGGTAGGACGTATTTGATGCTGTTGACGCATTCACTGAACTCCTGGAAAACGCGACCCGTGTCGCTTACGAACCTAACGCGTTTGCCGAAACCACCCGTACTGTGAAGCGTGAAGGCCGAGCCGGGAATGATTAGTGCGGAATAGACGCAAACCGCAACGAGCAGGCCCATCTTGACCACACCATTGGAAGAGTTTGGGGCGTTTCTGAATGACATGTATATTTCTTGATTTTGGAAAAATAATTTGGGGAATAAAATTTTAGTATTTTTTTGTTTTAAAAAGATTAAATCAAGAAATTTTAAGGTAAATGTAAAAAAATATTTTTGAAATATAATTTTTTTTAGGAAAACGAATTTGTAAAAATTTGGGAAATAAAGAAATTAAAAAAATGGTTATATGACGGGGCGATAGTTATTTAATTACACACGAGTAGAGGAGGTTTATTCGAAAAAATAAAAATAAAATAAAACTCATTAATTAATCTTGGGGTACATTTATATGACAGTTAAAGTCCCCTGGGAATGTCTAAATTACGAAAAATTTTAATTTTTTTATTTACTCGATTGCGAAAGATTTTGGTATATTTAAGCGTATTTTTATTGAACCCTTCTACGTTTTTATTTTTTCTTTTAATACTTTTTTTTTATTGGTTGCGATTTATTGCGATATTTTATGGATTGTTTTGTTTGGCGTTTTATTTTTAACGACCTTATAAAAAAAAAATTTAGAACCAAAGTTTCTCAAATTAAATTTATTTTTACTACAATATTGTTTCACAGTTTTACTTACATAAAATATATAGGTCGAAAGTAAGGGCTATATTCTCGTAAATCATATTTTTGATAAAAATGTGCAAAAATATCTATAGGACACACTCTAATTGAGTGTCGACCTTAATCAATCGGAAGATAATTTCAGGAAATTCGATAACATTTTAAGAATAAGAATATGGCTATGGTCAAGTCTTGCAGTTTCCGTTTTTAAAAAAAAAATTTTTAAACATGTGATTTAAGTTTGCCAAATGATAGTCATGTGTTATCACAAGATTCTTTGTAATTTTTTAATCGTGTATTCCCAATTTTTTGTCCACAATATAGAATTTTGGATGCGCTTTGAAAAAAAATGCTCAACTGATTTAAAATTTTTACGCCCCCCCCCCCCCCCCCCCCCCCCCAAGTTAAGCCACTTTTTTAAAAAAATTGCATTACAGGCAAGCATTTTATATAATTTTTCTAAGGGCGCGTTCAGAGTTTATTCAATTTTTAATTTTTTTTTTAAATTTTTGACAATAAAACATTGGTTTAATATATAAAATATTTTTAAGTAGTAGAATTTTTAATTGAAAAATTTTGAAATTCTTATTCGCTATGTTTAAATGGATTTAGATATAAATAGATAAAGATATTCAATAGACTCAATTAATTGCCCAGGATCAAAGAAAATATTGTAAAAATAATAGTTGATAAGTTTTGATAAAACGATGAAACATAAAATATGACTTTATTCGTATTTCACAAAAATGTAAAAAACTACCAATTAAAAAAAGTTTGAGTTAAGAAAATAATAGCTGTAAATTATTTTTCAATTTTTTTTTATGCCAACTCGATTTTTTGAATTACTCGGCTTGGCCCGTTTACCTATCCAGGTGGATGGATGTGTTAAAAAGTCTAAATATATCCTTTATAATCTTTCTTTAGTTTAGGCCTAGTTATGTTTGCGACTATTTCTGGACACCTTCGTAAATACTGACACTAGTTGGCGAATTAAAAATGACAATTTAAAATTTTGCTGAACACATATGAGTCTTTAGGATTTCAAAATTACTTATATCTTAGCAATTTTCAAATCCGTGAATTTCATTCACATGCCTATTTTCCTTGTCAAAAAAACTAAATTTTTACCCACCTTGACATTGAAATTTAATTTTTTTAATGGTTACTACGGGGGGAAAGATAACTAAATTTCATATTTTTTGATCATTTTGGACATTTATTATGTGACTCTCAGGCTTTATAAATACCATCGCAAATTTATGAGATGAGACGGAAACGAAATTTAATTGGTCATTTTCATATGGTATGATGGATTGATGTGTAAGTATACGACTAAATACCAAAACACCTCTAATAATAATACATCATTTTGATTTATAAAACTCATTTTTGGTAATACTGGTTTGTTTTACAAAGATACCATTTTTTTAAAATGAAGAAACATGTCAATTTAACGAGTTATTTTCAATGCTGTTGGAGCCTACAGTCTACTATAAAGCGTTAATATTAATAAATGGCTCTTAAACAAAATAAGTTCTAGGTAGATGTTAAAGGGATATACCTTGATGGGTAAGCCGCCAAGCCTAAGGATGAAAGCTAGAGGATTTTATTGTAGGGGTCATAGCTTGCAATATACAGTTGGGCTTGGCCAAACTATAAATTATTTGTTAAAATTAAGGGGAAAAGTTAGCATTTGGTCGATAGTTTGCCTATAAACCCCTTTGTAGTTTATATACCCAAACTATTTTATCAGATTTATTTATCAAAAAATTATTTTATACGTTAAAATCTCGTCATTTTTCCATGTAGCATGAAAAAGTTTTATGACGTTGGTGCTTAATATTACCGCGCTATCTTATAATATCCGGTTATGGAATCCAAAAAGGGATTAAGATATTCACATATATGAATATATTTTGAATTTGAAAAATGTTAATGAGACTGATAGCATGCAATAATCTAAAAAAACATTTTAATCGTCAATTTGTTAAAAGAAAATATCAAATGGGTACGTTGCCAAAATTTTCTTAACCTTTACCTACACGAATCAGGTTTTTTTATAAAGGGGCTATTTTAATTCACTAATATAGATTTAATCTTTTCGTAGCTAAAAAAAACAAGTGGCGACAAATTAAAACTCCATTTTTGCTTTTTACTTGCATAAAAAAAGTGTATTTGTTTAGATTTTTTATTTTAGATTAACTCTTTGACGTATTGTATCTGTATGGTTTAATGGGTCGGTGGAGAGGGGTGGTAGGTTTTTTATTTTATTTGGAGTTCAAAGGGACAGCAAACAGAAAAGGAATAGAGTCGGCAGCATAACAATTTATACAGATATATAGTAGCCTAGTTTAAGATTTAGTCGAGGAATCACCCCGAGAAGCGGTTTAATATTAATCTTAAATAAAGAAATGTCTGTCAATAAATTATATGGGATATAGCATACAAATATTTAGTAAGCCCTATCCTCTAAGTCTCTTAAATTCTTTAAGTGGCCCACACCGGGCGAGTCTAAATGAGGTTGAGAAATATAAATTAATTACAAGTGAAAACTAATATATTTATTTTCATATGTGATTCTTTGAATATATTCAAACATTTATTCATATTGATGTTTTTTCGAATTATGAACGCTGCTCCGTCCTATGTCACAAAGTCAGTGTCCCGAATGGTGTAACTATGTTCCAAACTATCTTAACGTTATTTAATAAATTTGAAAGGATTTTAGTTGATAAAATTGAGCACAATTTTTCAAACATAATTTCTTAGATCTTTTTCTTAACCTTGCAATAAACATCGATGCACAAGAATTAAAGAAGCATATGCTCATTTTTTCCAGATCATTTAATGCGCACGATATTTAACCTCCTTTGTAAGGTCGTAATAAATTATTTCGGTTAAGTCGTCTTTCCCCCTTGACTTAATACAAGCTTAAACCCTTAACTATCCTTAGAATATGTTACAGAAAAGGTCCTGCCCGCCATATTATGTTTCATTCCCCACACATATAAATTGAAAAATTATATGTAACTCCATTGAGTAGTTGTGTTCGTTGACCATATCAAAATTTAATAGCCCCCATTACTAATAAAAACCCTATGAACATCATTACAGATTACTTTATAACCCGTGGTATATTTGGTCATGGGACGAAACCGCCATATATTTTAGTGATATTTATGATTTACAATAGTCTTTATCTTTGCTTTTTGCCTGCTTACCATATACGGTCTACACTTTTATTTAACCTATTTCAACAATGAGCTAGCTCTATTACTCTAAAAACTTAATACGTTTTGGCTGGTTAGTTAGTCCATCTCTTGTAATTTTCCTTTTTTTAAATGACCCTGAAACTTTTAACATTTTTAGGTGCTTAAACATGAATTATTTTATTATAAATTTGGTCGAAAAGTATCAACTTTTTGAGAGTTATGAGCTAACTACAAAGATTAAACCTGCCATCTTAGAAATTTTCAAATCCGTTTACCATTTTTTCTAATCAAGCTTAGTTAGTCAGCTATAAACATTAAAAATTTTAGGGAAAAAAATGTCAAAAAAACAAAAAAGATTCAAAAACCAAAATAAATTGAATTTTTTTTGCATATTCATAACAATCAACTGTTTATGTAAACTTCAAATAACACAGGTCAACAATTTTTTGAGAGTTATGAGTTAACTACAGAGATTAAACTTGCCATATTAAGGAATATCAAATTCGTTTACCGTTTTCCCTAATCAAAGTTCGTCAGTTATAAACATTGAAAATTTTAAATTAGTTGGTCAAAAAACCAAAAAAGATTCAAAAACAAAAATAAACTGAAAATTTATTTTTGCATGTTCAAAATATAAACTGTAAAATTTAAACTTCAAATAATTCATTAAAAACCGATAATATGTCGTATTTAAGTTTGGACGCGAAATATTTTGTGTTATCTAAATGCTGATGTAAAAGCTTGATATACTAATAGTTTTTATTTCTTATTATTTGAGATGATATACATAAGTTACAAGGGATTTTTATATGAAAAAAAGATTCTTAAATTTTTTTAGGGTATTTTCGAGGTCGCAAAATCTGTTAAAAAGGCCATTTTTCCGATATGGACGGATGTAAGGAGCTAAAGGCGGAAGAAATTAAGGAAAACGAAAAATATATATGAGATTGTGCCATCATGGGGATAGATAAAATTCACTTTTCTGACATTGATATATTGACCAGTGCTATGATAAGGCAATATAGATTGTTTATAAAAACCGTGTTATCCTACAAATGTTATTCGCGCAATCTTATAAAATATTAGTTTAATTTATAAGTATTACTGGAAATACCTTATCGCATTTTTGCTTATGTCTAAATTTACTAATATTTTAGTTAGTGTCTTTATTTAATTTTCTTTCGTAAAATTTAAAACAAGTTTTCTATCTATTTTAACGCGTTTTTAACTCTTTCTATGCAAGCTGCTGAGGCGGTAATGAAAAATGCTTTAACCATGAACCATGTGCTTTTATAGTCATTTTTTAGAAAAATAAAAACAAGATGAGACATGGTGATTCTAAGTAATGTATTATATTTATAAATTCAAAAAATAAAACAATCTTCTTTTCGTGTCAATTTTATTTTAGAAATTTATTGCAAAATTTTTTTCAGAAGTTATAACTAAAAATTGCCCCCGTCCTGATTTAGGCTTGTTAAACTTGTTATAATCAAGAAAAAATTAATCAAAATCAAAAGGCAACTTTAATGATACTGTGCGTACTCATTTTAATACTTATTTCCGTTCTCTATTAGCGTTTTTCATTGAATGTCATAGACCCGTTATTCTTAAAGTAAAAAGCCACTTTTTTTACCACATTGATATTTAAAATCTAAATATAAATATGTTTTAAAAAAACGCAACAAAATTTATACTTTATAGCAAATATAATATTTTTGCCTCAGAATTTGAATAAAATTACAAAAAAAAGTGAGTATTTAAAATTAATTTTGAGATAAACGACATTTGGTTGAATATTGTTTTTTTATTATATCATTGTTTAAATTGCCTTTCTAAGCATTGTTTTTTGTTGTTGTTAATTTATGTCATTTAATAAAAAAAATCTTATTTTTTTTACTAAACTCTTGTATAATTTTAGATTTACTACTTGTGTATAAATTAAATAATGTTTAAAACAAAAATCAATGTTTAATCTACGTAGATATACATAATCTAAAAATACACATTAAAAAAGTAAAGACCGTTTAGCTCATAAGTTATTCGTTTTTTAAATTTCAATTTTTTTAATTTTTTATTAAATCTATTAAAGATAAGATTATTAATATAAATTATTCTTTTCTAATCAATTGTAGCATTTGAGTTTTGAAGTTGCAAAAAGTGTCATCTTTTTTTTTTACAAATTTTTGTACTTACAGCGCAAAATTTGTTTAGCGAAAAAATAAAAAGGGTAATGATTAGGACCAAAAGTAGAATCATGCTAAATCCTATCTGAAAACCTAGGTTAGAATATGCATACCTTTGACACACAATGTTTACCGATTTATTAGGCTGGACCACTACAAGGCATAACAGATAAGTTAGTTCAAAAACATTGTGTTTTATTTTTTGTGGAGCAGTTTCTCATTTAATTATTTGAATGAAAAACTTTTTAATAAAATTCACATAATGTCCATACATGGGCAGAATGTCCAGATTGTGAGCAATGCTTAATGGCGCAAGGCAACTTTTAGTCAATAATATTGGAGAAAAAAAATTTTTAGGCGACAGAAAATTGTTTGCTTGCCTTGGGTCCCGATACATTTTGGGAAACACCCTTAAGTGACGAAAATAAAACTTTTTATAAGTATGTCATGATAAATTTAAAATTCATTTTTCGGCATCATTTCTACATTTATAAATTTTCTCCAGCATCTCAAAAATTATGAGATTTAAACTAAACATAAGTAATCTCTAGTTTTTCAATTAACACCAAAAATATATGAGCTGGACAAAATTATTCTATCGAATTATAATCTAGTTGATATATTTATATACAATTAAGAAAAATATTAAATAGGTTTTCCTCTACCTGATTATATTTGTTTCGTGACTTTTGACAACTAATAACTCTTAAATTCCAGTCAAGAAACAAAATAAAATAAATTGTTAGTGAAAATAAACTTATTACGTCTATTTTCACTTGTTTGATATAAATTTTATTTGACGTTTAGAAAGACTGTTGAAAGTTTGTCCAACCCATTTTTCTAATGTTGTGTCATGGTTAAAAAGTGAATTTTTAGGGCAAATTTTTTCTTAGAAAAAAAAAAACAATTTTTTTTAACCCAAATGATTATTTATTTATGATTCACATTCTCCATACCAAAAATTTAATTTAGTGCTTTTTGAAAAATTGGCATTTCCAAGTAAAACGAATATGCTTGCCGACAAAAGTTATTTCTCTTACCCTCAAAAGAACCGCTAACTAATTCGTTAATAATATACTTTTATAGAAATGATATTTTTATAGAAATGGCACATAAATATGAAAAATAAATTCGAATAAAGGTAGAATAAAGGTGGACTACATCTTGTCCTATTACAAAATTTTTTTAAAATATTTTTTTTAATCACATGGCTTAATTAAAAAAGGTTGACTACTTCAGTAATCTATTGTCTGCCAGTCCCAAAGCCTGCTAAAAAAAAATAAGAACCTGGTGGGGCCAGGTTAAATTTGTATTTTTAACTCATTATTGCGTTATGTATTTTAATAATTCTTTTAAAACTCAATAATATACAATGGCAATATATTTGAAGCCTATGCAATATAAAATTTGTAGATGTAGGTTCGAGACTGGCATAAATTCTCAAAAATTAATTTTTAATTTATTTTATTTATATTACATTGGCGTATTCAGATTTTTTTCGTTTTTGGAGAATTCATCAACAACTTAATTATTTCTAAAAAGAAATTGTTTCAATGTTGAAAAATTTAAGCGTTGGAATTTTAAAATAAAAGTCTTTGAAACGAAAATTATGTTTATATGGATTTAGATATAAATACAATAAAGATTATAAATGTAGCATATAAGTAAATATTGTGAAAAACAATGATTAATATATGATGTAAAAACCCAAAATATTTTAATATTTTTAAATTTAAAAAATAGACTAATGAATTCTGAACGCATGCTCATAAAAAGGAACATTTTGGTCTTTTGTTCGTCATTAATATCTCACAATTTGTTATTGCTTCCCTGTAAATAAATGCCAACAAATATGATTTAATTATGTTAAAATAGCAATATTAAAATTTATAGATGTGCAACTAATTCGATAAATTCAAAAATATAGTCTTTAAGCTAGACCGCCTTGTTTTGGTTGTTCAAAATTTTTAAGAAAAAATTAAAACTCATAAAATTTAGAGTATTATATTTAGTATTTTAAAAATAAAAAAAAATTAATTAATTTTTCATGCCATATTTGAGGGTGTAGAACTCTTAAAACTCCCGCAACAATTTGGATTGTCATAAAATTATCAGATTTTTGAGGCAAGTGGCTGTAAAATTTAATTAAAATTGTGATTTTAGTAGTTGTAAGGATTTATAATGTCATTTAAAATACATTTGTGATATAAAATATATTTCTAGCCAAGCGTATTTCGTAGGTATTATAGTGTTAACCGGTCCATGATAATCCAGCCCCGCTCGCCCGACATATTTCACAACTTAAGCCCACCGTCCCCCTCTTCCGGTTTGCGACCCAGCTGGTTCCGGCCCGCCCAAAGATTTGTTTTCGATTGAATAGGTCCAATATTACAACTACGGACCGGAAATTAATTAAAGCTATAAATTTTCTGATATAAACTTGTTAATCAAACAAAGTTTTTTAAAGTATTACACTAGTGATAATAGTATTGACTATATAAGTCCTTATACACAATAGATAAAAGGAATAGGCCGAGCCCAGCAAAATGTTGTGTCCGGCGGGCTTTTGGGTGGGTTAAAACTTTTTCTAGTAAGTCTTATATTAATAAACTAAACTCCTTACATAAAAAATTGCCTAAGGGCACGTGCAAAGTGAGTTTTTATTTTCGTAATTTCAAAATTTTGAAAAAAAATATTTTGTAATAAAACGCAAAATTTTAAAAAGTTGCCAAATTTGATATAAACACATAAATGCTTTTTCTGAAATAAAAAATTTTTAAAAAAATTTTGAAAAAAAAAATTTTTAAAATTTACAGAATTTTTAAAATTTTACTAAAATAAAAACGCACTTTGCACGTGCCCTAGAGTCCAACAGGGTTGAATATTTATAAAATAGGGATAATTTACACGTGCTAGAATTTTTTAAATCTGGCTTAGGCAAATATTCTTTGGGACTGGTCCATACGATTTTAAAAGCTTAGCACGCTTAACCGATCAACTGATATTATAGGAACCAAAAATTGGGGCCAATTATTTCTAGATTTAATGTTATACATTGCTAAGGCCATATTAAATAACAATTTTGAAATAAAAACAAAGTGATGAACAAATATAAAAATTTAAATGGTTTTATTAAATATGTTATTTTGGGTATAAAAGATTTTACTTACATTTAACAAATTTATGGATAAAAATTGCGAGTATGCAATATGGAAAAAAAAATTTTGTATTGAAGTTTTCCCAAAACCTTTCCTAAAGGGCAGCGTACTGTCGAGACTAAAATGCTTCTCTCCCATATAGGCTAATGTCAACATATTATCGAAATATACAGGACGCCTCACCTTTATCCAGAGTAATACATTCTATAGCGTTATCGCTTTTTTATTTAAAAATTATCTTTTAGTATGGCGGGTCAAAAATCTATGAATTGCCTGTGGTACCCGGTCAAGCTAGATAAAAAATTGTATCGAACTAAATTGGACCGGAAATTTTTTACATTATAATAAAATTGTTAGTTTTAGTCTTTAGCTGTGTTATTTTTGAAAACCTACAAAAAGAGAGAATATAATATCTTACATAAGAGATTATATGGGCAAATATATTTATTTTCTAAAGTCTTTAAGCTCGATATGGCCCCAAAAAAATATTACCAGGTGGAGATATCTAGAATTCTAATTAGAAAACTGTTTAAATACTTGAAAAATAATTTAAAAACTTAATCCATTACAAAAGCACTAAAAATCCAAGGACCTAATTCATTCAAGACATGCAAAAAATGTCGTAAAAAATTGTTTTATCCATTTTGCTAAAAAAATTAACCACCACATGGAAAATTAAATGAAATTATAATAATTAATTTTTATGGTAATGTATTTATTGTTATAGCTTTTTTTTTACAATTAATTGTTCAGCCCAAGCATTAAAACGTGGGTATACATAATTACTAATTACATATAATCTCATATTGCATTTTGTCATATATCGTTTTTAAAAGTAATAAATTTATTGCCCTGATACAATATCGCACATTAGCAGGACATAAAACCGTCCTCGCCTAATATTTTCCAAAATTTGCACAGATTAGTAGATACACTTATAATCATATCAAACTGACATGAGTTATCACTATATTGGTCAATCCAAAAATTAAGTAAAGTTAACCCAAGATATAAAAAAAAGGTTAAATCGTGATTCTTTTTTTATTTTATTGATTAGTAACATTTCCGGTAAAAAAATTTTCCCCAGAATTAATTTTTAAAAATCACGAAATTGCCAAAAGTTGCATTCATCACAAGCCCTTAACTAAAGAACCAAAAAAATTCTACAAAAATTAATTTTTGAAGGCAAGGTCACAATTATTAAGTAAGAATTAAATTCATGTTTTAGATGACATTTAACATTTAGGAATTTCTAGTCGCAATTATTTACAATCTTCTTTACATACCATTCACATATTTTAGTTTTATATTAATTTGAAGAAATTAGCATAACTTATTAATCAACTAAAAAATTTTACCATTAAACTAAACAAGCAATTGTTAAAAGGGCTTTTTCGTATTTCATTTCCTTGTGTTTCTTTAATTTACGGCAAAATAATCTACGAACCTTTGTTTATTTATACTACTGCACAATAATTCTACGGAGTAAATTTATGAAAAAAATGAAAAGACAATAGCTTAATGTTTGAATCTTTCAATATGCGTATTGTTCCTATTAATATAATATCCAGTTTTAATTTCAATTATTTTTAAAGACATTGAGGAGTCTACAGATATATAAAATGACAATACTAATCTAAGTAATCCAATCATTTAGTTAAACTCGTTACATGATTGGCGAGTGAGCTCGTTTTTTTGTAAAATATTAAGTGTATTTTGTAAAGAACACACGAATAGAATATATAAGCGAAATTAATTTTTTTTGAATAAACATTAATGATTAATATTTGCATCTATGTATTTATTTAATTTTTATATTTTTTTTAGTAAATGATTTTCTTTTGTGATTGAATTTATAAAATTAGGTTAAGGTAATTTTTCCATTTAAAATAATTGCCGAAATATAACATATAAAAAATTGTAACATAAATTTTTAATAAGTGACAAAATTTAGGTAATAATATCTACGATAAGCTAGTCACAGATTTTACAATATTTTTGGAAATTTATTCTAAAATACAAAAAAAAAATCATTTCCTTAAAAATTTTATAAAATTGCTCGTATATAGAATGTTGTTTCCAATATCCTAAATCGGATAAATCATGTTGAAATAAAGACCCACATGTGTCTATTCAGTACAATAAATCATAACTTTTATATTTAAATTTTTTATAACAGCTACACCCACCAAAAAAATTGTCAAATTTTTTTTTGGTTTGCCCGCAACCATTCTACTAAAATTAATTATTTTGAAAGTTACGGTTTAGGTAAGTTTAAAATTAGTGAAAAGCAATTTTATCTGCCAAGAACTCATAAAGAAGGTCTTTAAGAAAAAAGCTTTTTAAGTCCCTTGAGAAATTGACAAGTGCCATATGCAAGAAAAAATCCAACGGTGAAATGCGTGTCTGGCCAATATTATTTATTATTATATTTAGCGTGATATAAGACAGCCCTAATTGCTTTTCTTTGGTTGGTTTTATTTCTTATGGTCAGAGTCTTGTGCATTAATGTAATTCATCTTTATGGGTGCGCAGTCATTTCATGAAGGTGCCCAAATTTTATGATTGAAAGCAGAAATCTATAACGAGTTTTGG
Organism: Acutogordius australiensis; assembly: GCA_030555515.1. Classification (NCBI taxonomy): domain Eukaryota; kingdom Metazoa; phylum Nematomorpha; class Gordioida; order Gordea; family Gordiidae; genus Acutogordius; species Acutogordius australiensis. The sequence continues at coordinate 19,718,793 of CM060244.1, forward strand.
ATAAAACTTCAAGTTGAATCTATCCTGGTAGCGCTGTAAATCAAATTCCATTAATTGGAATTTTATAAAGGAAAGGTAAAAATGAGTGCTTTTAATTAAAGGTGTTTTAGGAATATTAAATAACTTATAATAATCTAGAAAATATACGCACATTAATTTTCTGAATCTTTAAATGACATTTAAATATTAATCGATTCCAAATTTTTATTTATAACTTGCGATAATTTCCCAACCGGGAAAAATAGAAAAATCCAAGACGGGCTGGGCCCCTAAGTTAAAAAATATATCGGATCGAGCTGGGAAGTGAAAAATATTGGGCAGTTCGGGCCAAAATTTCATTGCCCGGTTTAAACTCTAATTTCTATTATTTAATATCTAAGAAATGCAACAAATAAAATATTCTTTCCTGACCGCCCGGTTCGCCTATAAAACTGGAAAATGTTCATTACCATTATTTACAGGCTTAATAATCTCTTATAAACTAGCGTGACGCCTTTTTTTAAGTTCGGTCCAAAGGTTCCCTAATTGGTTTATTAATTAACGAAAAAAGTTTTGGAATTGCTGGCAGGCAAACACGCGTAGGTGTGTTTCACTTTATAAATATATTGTCGATTCTTGCTTTGGGCTTTTGCGGAAGCGCTTTTCTTCACAAAACAATAATTTTTTTTATTATAAATTTTGTTGCAAAAAAATGTATGCTCCGAGATTTTTTTTTTGCAACAAAAATTAAAACATATTTTTTCTTTGGTGCTTTTAGGAAGGGGAAAAACAAAAATATCATTCCACCCCTGATAAATAATTTATCAAAAGCCTTCGATTCAATTAGTTTTTAGCTTTCGGGAAAAAAGAGGGTCATACAAAAATGCATTAAGGATATAAGTCGAAATTTTTATAAATAATTTAGTTTACGAGGTCGCGTGGGCCATCGGGATTACATTTTTAAGCAACGTTTTTTTTTAAATATTAAGTTTTGTAGGTTGGTGAACATCCTAGTTAAAAAACGCCACCAACATAAAAAAAAACTCGAAATAGTTACTTAAATTTTTTTTAAATTGTTTTCTAAAATTTAGAAAACCCTTAAAAAGTTTGTGCGGGCCACCTTTTTACTTTAAAAAAAAAACATTAAAATTTTAAATGTATTTTAAAATAGTGTTGGCGGAATCAGGCATCTCAGGATCCGATCCGAATAATTTGCTAAAGTTCGGTTCAATGTCCAAGCAAAATTTTTAAAGTTTATCTGAATCTAAACCTGTCCGGATTTATAACGTAAAATGCCTAATTAAGGTCACCTCTAAACTCAAAATTATCTGTGTTTTAGGTTGCATGTTAATCAAATGGAGATACAAAATTAACCGTTTCTAAAAACAAATGTGATTTTATAAAACAAAATTCTTTGGGTTTACAGCATGATGATTATATAGGGGGCGCCATACCCGTTAGATTGACTCTTTTAACCCGAGCAGCCCAGAGGTTAAATAGTAAGATGTACTTGCAAGCCGGCGACCTAGGTTAGCCTAGGCTCTCACTTAAGGCATATCGTTTAAGGCCTATTGCCTAAGCAGGCCACAGCAGCTTTAGAGTGGTTACACATGTATACTATTTTTTCGAAAAAAAAAGGCCTCCTGTGTACGGATTCTCGAACTCGCAACCTCCTGCGTGTAGGACAGAAAGGTTTGTCACTGAGCTTTTGAGCCAACGTTTTCAGCATGAGATACCACAACGCATTTACAGACCCAATTGGAAAATCAAACTGAAGGAGCTCCACTGCCTTCAAAAAGGCAAAAAAGCCAATATAGAAATAAAAATATTTAACAAACTGCTTGTAACAAAATTATTTTAATATGAACGCGCTATGAGATAAAAATACTTAAATTCAAATATCAATTTCAAAAAATAAATGTCAAAATTTTTGCATAATCGAGACTTCTCTTCGAAATATTTTTGGCCTAAAGTTAAATGGGTTATTTTAGCGGTGGCACGGCGAAGCGATTAAAATTCTTATTTAGATAATTTTGCGATTGATGTGCTTGCCACCAGCTCTGCAAAATTCTTTTTCTACTTTTTTTGCATTGGAAGATTTATACATATGTTAATTATATCAATCATCATATCGACTGCAACTTGGTTGACTGGAGGCATTGTATGAGGTTATACTTTAAAACATATCTTGTTTCTCAGGGCTTAGATTTTAAATGGCTCAGTGTTTATGAGATAAGTTTACAAAGTATTCAAAAAATCATTTCAAAATCTTTTACACAAATTAGTGCTACTTAAATTATGACTGTGTTACTCGTATGAGAAAGAGACCAATTTTAATGTTAATAGTTGGGCTAAATTAGTGAAATACCTACTTGGTTTCCAAATGTTTAAGTCTCTTTTGGTATCTAATCAACTGCAATTATCTTCCTCTATGCTCGAACCATTTGATATTACAAATGTAATTTCAACATAAAAACCCACCGATGCAGCGTCTATAAATTTCGTAAATTAATTTTTAAAACCTTTAGAGTTAGGCTTAATCTTTTCCTTTCCAAATGTTGCATGTAGTCCCAGTTACAAAAATGTAACAGCAACCTCAGATTAGGTGAGCCAAAGATTGATTACCTTGTTGTTTATCCAAAAAATTTTGTATATCAATAATTTTGCGCAAAGGTACATATATCCATCATCTTTTATTATGTAATAATTGATAACCTTTTAGCTTTATCTCCGATTGGTTAAATCTATAAATTAAAATTCACATTAACGTATATCCCTTTTCCGATTTCAGAATTTCATAATATATTAAAAGTTAAAAATACGGTCCCAAAAAAGTTTAAGGAGGTTGCTTAGAAGTTTTCACCAAAAATCTGTTAAAATAATCCATTACATAGTTAAATTAAAACGCCGCCAGTCAAAAGAAATTTTAGCCGATGCTATAAACAATTGGTTTGAGAATTTTCCCATACCTTTCCCCATTTAGGGCAGCCTTACCCGTTAAGGCTTTGACTCTTTAACCCGAGCAAAACAATTAATATTGCCGACGGGTTAAATAATAAGATTTGCTCGCACGCCGGCGACTTAGGATTTTAGCCTAGGCTCCTACTTTTAGACATATCGTTAAAGACCTACTGCCTAAGCAGGCCACTCAGAAGCTTTAAAGTGGTTACTAGAGCATAGTTTGCTTCTATTTATGCCTAACTTATTGAGTTAAAAGGGGTATGCTGCCTCTTACAAGAGGTGAGGGGCAGGTTGAGTGGGTTAGTAAGATAAAATGAACTTGATATTCTTATATTGCCAAGGAAGATATTTTGATACAGGCGGAACTTAATCTTGCTACGTAGCAGTTTCCGCGCGGAAATTTATTTTTACAGTTTGCCTCCTCTTTTCACAATCCTTTTGCGGCAAATTAACATCATTTATCTAACTTCTATTCTAAATTGAAGCAATTTTAATTTTTTTATTTAATAAACTGTTATATCAAATTTGTGTATCTGAAATTTTTTTAATAGTCCTAAAAATGTAAAAAAGGGTATAGTTGCAAATTGTTCGAAACAAGTTTTTATTTTAGATATTATAAAAGTTTGCTTATAGGGAACTCTCCCTATATTACACTATAACAGTGTATATAAGGGATCCAGTGTATAGAAATTTTGATTCGCGACAATATGTAATGATCAAGGACCACATATTGAATGTTTTACTTAATGAGCTCCCCTCTAGATATAAGGGAACTAAGCTCTTTAACATTATTGTCAAGTGACATTGAATGTCGATTGATCGCGTTCATTATTTTGAATATATTTCTAATTACCAAGAGATATATTGTTATGAAAAGTGTATTTACATGTTCCGGAGTGCAAAGGAGAGTACATTGTTATGTAATTAAGTTTTGAAGTAATTGAGTGAGTTTCAAAGAGAATGTTGTTTTTTACATTGATCAATGATCCGGTATTATTTTCCGGAGTTGGATTTTTGCAATACTTGAGGTGATATTTGTTTTAAGTTCTGTTAGGGCTTCAATTGTAAATATCCGGAAAAACTTGATTATATAAGGGGTAAAAATGATAATGTATAAACTGTTTTACATATATATAAATTTAAATTTTTTAAAATTATAAGCAAAAATTTATTTTTAATGTTTAACATTGACAATCTTCTTGAAAATCACAATTTTGATAATGAAAACATTGCCAATCTTCTTGAAAATGACAATTTTGATAATGAAAACATTGCCAATCTTCTTGAAAATGACAATTTTGATAATGAAAACATTGCCAATCTTCTTGATGACAATTTTGATAATATAAATGTCCCAATACAAAAACACATAAACCATATTCGAAATGGACCCCAGAGAAAGTTCGCATTTATGAGTCCATAAAGGAGAAATCAGCCAAAGAAATATCTAGTATATTGGACCTTTCAGTGTCTAGCATCAACCGCTATCGCCGAAAAACATTTAATGTAATAGAAAATGGGCAACCCATACCATTTACTATAAACAAAAGAGGTAAAAAATTTGGAGACACCAGCCTCCTCGACAGCACAGTTTTGGACCTTTTATCCCAAAACTGTGCTTATACACTCCAGGATATTTCAGAAAATATGCCACAAAATTTACCTAAATCAAAAAAGCCATAAGTAAATCAATAAAAAGACTAAATTATACCAAAAAAAAAGCCGCCCATGAGCCCGAAGGACGTAACACTCAAGAAGCAATCATTTTTAGATATGAATACGCAATAAAAATCAATCTCCATATCAACCAACTACAAAATCTAATATTCCTGGATGAAACAGGATTTAATCTTCACGTTGCGCCCAATTATGGATGGGCCCCACTCAACATTACTACATTCATAAAAGTCATTAATAGTAAGGGAAAGAATATGAGTGTTTTGTGTGCCATCGCAATAGTAGGCGTCATCCATTATAAAATAATAGATGGCGCCTATAACAATTTATTATTCTACGAATTTTTAGAAGAATTAAATCCATTGTTGCCAATTGATTCTCTTTTAATAATGGATAATGCCGCCATTCACAAAAAACTTACTAATTCAAATATCAGGGTAGAGTATTTACCTCCCTATTCGCCACAGTTAAATATAATGAAATGGTTTTTGGATTGGCTAAATGTAAGTTTATAATATATATATATAAGATTTGTGCATTTATAAATATATATTTAAAAAGTATATTTATGTTATTTTAGAAAAATATCGTACCATAAGCCCAGCACCCAAAACCCGTGTGGATATGAAGAGGGAAATTCAGACGATATTTGAACAACTGAAATCTTATAATCTTTTAAATTTATGATCATATGAAGACAAATTTACAGCATTGTCATCGCCGAATTCCATTACATTAAAATGCAATAAATATAAATTATTAAATTAATAAAAATAACCTTAATAGGAAAAATACTTAAAATTATCGCTCAAAGATATCTATTTGTTATTAGAAACATATTCAACATAATGAACGCGATCAATTAACATTCGGTGTCACTTGACTAAAATCTTAAAGAACTTAATTCCCTTATATCTACCAGTATAAGTATTATGAGGGGAGCTTATTAAGTGAAACATTCAATATGTGGTCCTTGTACATTACATATTGAATGTCGCAAATCAAAATTTCTATACACTAGATCCCTTATATACACTGTTATAGTGTAGGGAGAGTTCCCTATATTTCTGTAAAAGTTTTGAATGGAGAGGAAAGTACAAGGATTGAATAAGAAGGCATAGTATTCTCTCATCGTATGTCATTTGATTTCCACAAAACATTTGTCAATATGTTATGCGCGAAACAAATCTAATAGGCTTAAGAAATTATATTTTAATTTGGAATGTAAATTACTTGTTCCCTAGATGGTTACTTAATTTTAACAACTTTTCTATAATAATACAATATTAATAACTAAACCCCAAGAAAGAATATTATTATAAATTTTATTTTAAGCCTACAACGGTTTCACTCTAATTAAACAAATTAACAGTTTATAATTACCAATAAAATTTAGCAAGCCACATTTCTTTTTATATGCTTTAATTATGGTGCTTTCTTTATTAAAACCCTAAGCCAAAGCAGTTGGTATTCTAAGTAAATACAATTAAAAAGGCGTCTACAAGTTTTTTTCGTTATACTCATTTAACTTTAAAACTAAGGCCACGTGCAAAGTGGGTTTTAATTTTTTTTTTAAATTTTTAAAATTTTAATTTTGTAAATAAACGCTTTTTTGAACCAAATTTGGTTTATGGAGAAAAAAATTTCTCTAAAAAAAAGATTAAAAATAAAATTTTCGAAATTTTTAAAATTTATGCGAAAATAAATACTCACTTTGCACGTGGCCTAACAATTATTTTAATTTATCCCTCTATACAATATAAAGCGTGACCATGTGGCATATCAAATAATGATACGGCGATGATCAAAAGCAGTCCACGACGCTGTACGTATTAGCATTCATTCGTCCGTAATTTGAATTATAAAATTTGTACAAGAACAACAAATAGGTAATTGTTATATTTTATATAATTATGTAGCCCAGCAATATATATATAAAATTTGCAGTTGATGTAAACAAATGCTTAAATAAATAAATACAAGCTGAATAAATCATTAACATTTATAAAAATAAAATAAATGAAAATAATATTATTAGAAAATAAATTAATTACACCATATAATAATTAATAAATAATGATCCATGATCATTTTACGAAAACATATAAACAATTAAATTTCTGAATATTTTGCTTCAGTAATAATAATTTGGGTTGATACAAAAAAGAGAATCATATAACAAATTTATAAACCAACAAAATTATCAACAATTAAAAGCATAAATAAAAATATAGCGTGGCCTATGAAACATCTCATATTAAAACATTTTAGAAAAAATTATCAATTCTTCCGCCAAAACTTGGGTTCGCACTAGATAAGTTGGCTTTAAAAGGAGTAGAAAAAAACGGATCATCATTAAATCCATCCTAGTAAATATGTACAAAATAAATATTATTAATTTTAATATAATAAAATTGTTAAATTACATAAAAAAAAGCATATTGATGATCATTCTATTATAAAACTTTGTAACTCTCGGCAAATTTATTGTTTAACTGCAATAAACCAAACGATTGTTCAATTACAAAAATACCCCTGTAAAACACAATCTACTAAACATTTTTTAAAAAAATTAATGCCAACACAGGTCAACATATATCAATGCCAGAAAAAAAAGTTTGAAAACATAAAAGCATACATCCCCATAATGGCCTTATCTCATATATTTTACGTTTTTCGTAGTTTCTTCCGCCTTCGGCGCCCTAGATCCGTTCATATCAAAAAAATGGCCTTTTTTGACCAAATTGACACATTTTGAAACCTCGAGAATACGCCAAAAAAGAAACATAAAAATCTTTTCTTACCCTTGTAACTTATATTTATCATTTCAAATTTTGGGAAATAAAATTTTTAGTATATCAAGCTCTTACAGCATTTAGATAATGCAGAATATTTCGCATCCAAACTTAAATATAACCGGTTATATTATCGGGTATCAATTAAAATAGTATTTGAGAACTTATTTGTTTTTGAATCTTCTTTGTTTAAATTTTTAATGTTTAAGCTGATTGATTAAACGGTAAAGGGATTTGAAAATCTCTAAGATAGCTGGTTTTATATCTGTTAACTCATAACTCTCAAAAATTTGTTAGCCTGTGCAAAAAAGATTCATTAAAAAAGTGCATCGATATTACCTTGGTATCATTTCCAGGTGCATTGGCAAACAAATCCATTGTGGTGGCGTCAGCTTGAAAAATATAATTTAATTATTAAATTAATATGTTAATAACATAAGCACAAAAATCAATAAGTGTTCACCGAAAATTATGAAATAATTGGCATGATAATTATATTTTATCCGTTTTTCGCTAGCTATAAATCGAAAAAATGTGCGAATTCGGCCAAATTGACTGTTTTCGCGACCTCAAGAATACCTAAAGAAAAAATATATATATTTTTTAAATATTTCAATTACCTGCAATCTATTTTATCTCAAAATAAAAATTGTCTATATCTCACATCAACATTTGTGTTATACATAATATTTGGCACCCTAACATATTATCGATTTTAAAATAAAAAAATTTGAAGTTTAAATTTAACATTTACTGTTTTATTATAAATATTTTTTTTTCAGAATTTTAATGTTTTCAAATCTTTTGTTATTTATAAAAAATTATAGCTGGCTTAAAAATTTTGGCAGGTTTTAAAATTAGCTCATAAAGCTCAAATATTTGTCGAGCTGTCTAATATAAAATACAATAATTAGAAATAATAATGCAAGTCAACATATTAGCCTAGATTTTCAAATTAGAGGGCAACACTAGATTTGCTAAATTTTTAGTTTTCCAGCTTCAAACATATATTGTCGGAGATATAACAATTGCCCCAATTGCAAATGATTGATACCTCTTAATTTATTGGTTCCTATTCATTCTCACCAAACTTTTTCGACAATTTGTGAAATATATTAAAACAAGCCTAATAAAAAAATGTGCAAAGTTTAAATTGAGCAAACGTCCAATAAAAAAAATATGTTATAAGGGACAATTTTAAACTATAATTGTTTATACAAAAAAAAGTGAAAATTTCGTTTGTAAATTTTTTGCAGCAGGCATAATTATAATCATCAAAATAAATATATCATAATGGCGGTCCTGACATTTTCGAAACTCATGAAAGGTATTAGAAAATTTGTTAAGGCCAAAAACATATTTAAAAATCAACTATCGACTTAATAATGAACTAAACTGAATTAAATCCCGATTTAATAAAAAAAATACATGGTTTAAGGGTAGTGTCAAAGGGGTCTTGTCCAGTGGCTGGTTGTTCTGAGAATGTATCATTGAAGGCATCAAATTTCAAATCGATATTGGCTCCATTAGTGGAAACGCTAGGGAAAAATTTTGTTTCAGTAGATTTTCCGCCGTAATTGGACTTCTAAAATAGAGTTAAACTATATATAGACAGGTAATACATATCAACAAAATTCCCGGTAAGTTAAGTATTACCTAATTTTAAAAATACCGTATGTCTAAACCCGTTTATTATATTACGAAATCTAGTCAAACTTTCGTTTTTTAAATATGGTGAAAAAGTGCTATTCACCTAAAAACTTGGCTATTTTAACCCCGAATATTATTATTTTTTAACCAAATTAAATTGTTATATTGCAGTTTGTATTTAAAATTTTCCTAGTTTTTTAACAAAAATTAACAAAAAATTTAAAATGAAAAAAAAACAATTTGTTATTGATTAATTTTTCATAATTAAGTCTAACTACCCAAAAAGATTAAAGTTTAAGATTGACCACTTTAACACAACATATACCCAAAATAATATGAAAATTAAACTATATATTTTTGCAATATTAAACAATTTTTATGCGTTTGACCAGCAATTAAATAACAAAAAATTGCATAATTTATAATCAAATCTGGACGAAATTTTGATGAAAAATGAAGTCTGGACGAGTAAAAAATGCCAATAAATTTTGAAAGAGGGTACAGGTACATGTTCCTAGTGCAAAATAGTATAGGCAATCATTATTTTGACCGGGTTTTGATTTGTCGATATATGGACATACATATTTCCCGTTTTTCGTAATTTCTTCCGCCTTCGGCTCCTTAGATCCGTTCATATCTAAAAAATGACCTTTTTTGACCAAATTGACAGATTTTGCGACCTCGAGAATTCCCTAAATAGATTAAAGTCAAGAATCTTATTTTCAAATATAAATTTCTTGTAACTTATATTTATCATCTCAAATAATGAGAAATAAAATTTTTTATATCAAGTAACATCAACATTTAAATTATACAGAATATTCCGTGTCCAAACTTATAACACGCCATGTATATTATCAGTTATAAATAAAAATATTATTTGAAGTTTGAATTTAACAGTTTAGCTGTTGTGAATATGCAAAAAAAATTCAATTTATTTTTGTTTTTAAATTTTAGTTTTTTTTGACATATTCTAAGATTTTATTGTTTATAGCTAACTTACTAAGTTTAATTAGAAGAAACGGTAAACGGATGCAAAATCCTTAGGATGGTATGTTTAATCTCTGTTGTTAGCTCAAAACTCTCAAAATTTGTTGACCTGTGTAATAGGAAATAAATTATAACTTCGACAAAACTTCATTTGGGGAGATCTATGCTGGTAAGCATTAAATACACTTGCATGACATCCTACTGATTAGACAGACATATCCCACTTTATAAAAAAAGATATTTATATAAATTTCTTTAAAGCAAAACCTCCATTAAAATTTTAAAAAAAAATTATTAAATTTTAAAATTAACAAGAGGCCATTCTTTTAACTATTGTTACATAAATATTGTAATTATGCATCATCTATGTTATATCTATAAATTTATTCCTTCAAAACAAAATTCATTACAATATTGTATTACAGTAAAAACTACCTTAGAGCATGCCTTATTTCGTTTTAATATGAGTATAAAAAACATAATTCATGGTTCCCTAACGGCAATTTGCATTGTCGTTTTGGCGCCATTAATAAACAGCATTTAAAACAGGTTATAATTATATATGTAAGACCATTGTTTTCAATTTTCTAAACAAATCTTATGGGCAAATTTGTTGCATCCATTCATATCAACTTTATTTGATATAATGACGAGATCGTTGAGACCCAAATACCCGCCCGAATGGGGCTAGGATGAAACATTCAGGCCGAGCATGATTAAAAAAAAAGAATTACGGGCCGAGCCGGTATATAAAATCTCTTTTTGCGTTATTATTTTCAAACTTTTATTAACAAGAACTAAAAACGAAAAATTTATTATCACACCATGAAGGGTATTACTTTTACAATCTGTAATATTAATATTTTAAATTTAAATTTAGCTTGTAATATACAATTTTCGAGCCGTATTTGTAAATTTTGGCCGGGCAGGGCCTAAAACAAAATATCAAATTCCCGGGTCCGGTTCGCCCTAAATAAAAATATGTCCTGGATTATCAGAATTTCTAATTCACACACATGTTTAAAATTGACAAAATTAAACTTTCGGTCGGGATAATGACTACCTATATAATTTTACAATATAGACTTGTGCCAACCCAATATATTTGCATTTTTTTCACGTCCAGATATCGGTATAAAATAAAGGCTTTTTCTTATTTAATGAAACATACTAATAAAAATGATTTAAAACGGCAATTTTTTTTTAATTTTTTGGGGTAATTTTGGCCCTATATGCTGTCTTAATATGTACGAATATAAATTAAATTGTTTTTAGATGGCTAATTTTAAAATTTGTGACTCTTACACTTTAAAAAGTTTTTTTTGCTAATTTTTGTTTAAACTAAATGGATTGCAACTTTAAAAGAACAATTTGGACATTAATAAAATTCTAATTTTTGTTAGAATGGACGAGTAACAAGTCTTAAGGCATATTTTACCATATCTAAAACTTTAACGCAAAATATAACCGAAGTTTGACAAGATTTAAGTGAACGGACTTGCAATTATTTAAAGAACTACCATAAAGTCAAATAGTAACATAAAAACTATATTTTTAATTAAATTGTATTAAATCGTAAAATGATTAGTAGCGTCCAATATAAAAATACCGTGATCGCAGATGCGCTTTCAAGCTGTGCCATGAGCTCCTTTTCTTTCTTCATAAGATTTTCAATCGAATCACTGTAAATTAGATTTGATCCATCAACTGACGTGGAATTAAAGGATAATGTCTTATCATTCCTTTTACGGGAACTAATGAGATGATTTAATTCCTTAATCTATAAATTACATAATATATAAAATAAATTCAAAAAAAATTTCAAAATAAATCGTTAGCTAAGATGCTACTCAAACTATAAAATATAAACGAGTAAAAGAACCTAAAAAATGTATTTACAAAACTTCTTTAAAAACTTTTTAACAATTGAATCCTTTTTTTAATTTAAAATATGTTGATCAAAAGCAGCGGTAATTACAGCATACCAGCTATATAGTTAATAACTAAAATATTAATACATGATTTTCCAACTCTTCAATTTGAGCTTGAGTGTCCTTAATTCGACTGGCGTAATTTTTTTCCTTCAGGCGATTCTCATCTAATCTAAAAATTGAAATGCAGAAAATATGGGTAAATAATCAAATTAAAAAATATAAAAACTCACTCATTAATATCCAAAGGACTAAAATTATATAAAATAAAAAAATTGAGAGAATAAAAGTTAAAATATTTAAAAATTAACATACCATTACTTATTTTGTTATACAGATCGACAAAAATCAATGAGTGATTTTATGACATTTTAGGGAAATAATCTACATGAAGGTCTCTCATGAATTTTTCAGTTTTTCGATTAATCAGAACTCAGCTATTTGAATAAATATAAATCAAAAAAAGTTTACCTGATTTTGCGACCCCGAGAATACCTCAAAAAATTTTTTATATTGAAAGCACCGGTAACTTCTATTTTTCATCTCAAAAAATGAAAAATAAATTAAACATATCAAGCTCTTACATCAATAGTATAGAATATTTGGCAACCCAACTTTAACAAAACACGATATTTTATCGGTTTATATAAAACGTTATTTGAAGTTTCAATTTAACAGTTTAGTTATTTAATATATATAAATATTTTTTTTGTGTTTAACTCTTTTTTATTTTTTAACATTTTTATCAAAAATTTTGAATGTTTAAGCTGGATAACAAAGATTTATTGGAAGAAAAGGTAGGCAAATTTTAAAATTTCTATGGCATGGTCTCTAAAATTATCTTATATATTTCAAAAATTTGTTGAGCTGAGATTCAGTTCATACAACTTGAAGCGTCAAATATGTGGATAAAACACAGCGGATTTTTCCTTTATTTAAATTATGCCATCTGATTAGAACAAAAAATCCCTAAACATCGCATGGGACTTGGGCTAGAAAATCTCATAGGTAGTCGCCATAGCTTCATGCGCCATTGCTTCATGTAAGCCCAATTAACAATTATTAAAAAAAATAAAATAATTCAATATATGGCAAGTTATGGAAAAAAGTTATAATAAATTTAATATTATCAACCTTTGATTAAATCGTTCTTTATCACTTTCGAGATTTCTGATTTGTTCATTAACCAGTTCAACCTCTCGCTTGGTATTGTTGTATGTTTCGGTATGCAATCTTAATTGTTGTTCTTTACCTTGAATTTTGGCTTCCATAGTAACCTTTTCACTATAATTAAATAATTCGCGATAAACGTAACTAAAATGGATATCAGGATTTTAAGAAAAGATTACACAAGAAACTCATATATTTGTGAAAAATCCTTAATTGCCAAATTTAAGTTTTCACGCCTAAGGTAGGACGGCCACTTAATGAGAGAATCAGCAAATAACTCGCTAACACTAATAAAAACCTTCCTATAGCTGGAAAAAAGGCCTTCTTACTTACCTGAAGGTATAAAAAATTAAGGTGAGCAACCACAACTTAATTCCACAATATTTTCATGACAAAATAAAGGAGAATGATCAGGAAAAAGGTTAATGTCTTAATGAGGCAAAAGGAAAGGCATAGAGCTTAAAATCCAAAAATAGCTTGGAAAAATTAGTTCTATAAATACATTACCAATATCAAAATTTTGAATAAACTTGTTATTAATATTAAAAATAACTAATAAATTTAATAATTAAAAATAACAAGTGTCAACAAAGCAAACATAAATAAAATAATGTTCAAACATAAGCTTAAAAAACGAATTGAAAAATGTAAAAATAAGCAAATTTATAAACTTGGCGAGTTCTTCAAATTCACGCATCAACGATTGCATTTCGGTTCCACCAACCAGTTCAGTGTAATCGGATTCAGACAAAGTTATATTGGATGAGGCTGGCTGAAAATAACAAAACACAAAATATTTATTAAATGATTAACAATTTGCTTGAATTTTGTATTGAATCTGGCAATCAAATAAATAAAAAAATCCATATAAATAATTAGTGCAAGATATATACTAATAAATACATATTACATAACGTTTAATTTTGCCAAGTAGAAAGAGCTACAAATAATATAATTTAATATTAATTCACTGTTAAGTAAACTTAAATATTTACAATAAATATAACAATTCAATGTTTTTCTTAAAGATAATTAATTACGTGGTAATTTTGGCTCAATTCCAATAATTCAGGATAATATTGTGAAGGTGGGTCAATACCATTTTTAACTTTTTGACTAATCAAAAACCAAGCTAGTTTAAAGTGATCACAGTCTAATTGGCCAGATTGACCTATATCACATATATTCCTACAAATATACAAAAAATATGATCTAATTGCAATAAAATAAAATTAAGTTTAAACTATTTTTTAACAACACACATTATAAGGTTAATTAAAAAATCAACAACCATTTTAAACAAAGCTTAGCTTAGTAATTATAATTATATTTTATGTAAATAGACAAAAACTGTTTAAAAAAATATAAACCAAATATGAGCTAGCAATGGTTGAGATAATTGAGAGGCCAAAAAAATTGCTTTACAGTCTGCCCCATTAACATATCCATCTTTATCCATGTCCAAAGAATTAAACAAAATATGAGGTGAATCTAACGGGGAAGGTGAAAAAGGTTTTTTATTAGGGGTTGTTGACTGTTTTGCACCTCCTAAAGGATGACAATATTTCCCAATTGAGCTCATGGATAAACTTGAATTTATACCTTGATCAAGCTTGTTAGATATGGATATAGAAGGTGAAGAAAATGCACTTTGTTTGTCTTAAAATATATACCAAATAATATTTTTAACAATTTTTATTTAATATTTAATATGGTTATACATATATACCATAATGTACCAAATTTAATTATTGGTTTTTAATATACCTTTAACTCTAGATTCTTCTATTAGAGAGGTAAATATTTCTTTAGGCAACTCATCAGGAAGATTGCCAACCTTGGCTTTATTAATTAAATACATGCTCTAAATAATATAAAAACAGCAAAAGCAACTATTATAAATTCATTTATATCCAAATTTCCATCTTTATCCAAATCACTCATGTCCCATATTGTAGCTAAGACATCAACCGGTATTCCTGTCTGTATCATCATCTATATAAAATAACCCTTATAAATTAAAATCAAACTGCTACCAATCCGGCTTATATACCAATTAATCAATAATCTTTTACAGTTTAATCATATAAATATTATTAAATAGAGTTAATAAAACAGGTCAACAAATGAAAACTATGAGCGTACTACAGAGATCAAACCTGCCATCTTAGGGATTTGCAAATCCATTTACCCTTTTTTCTAATCAAACTTAATTAGTCAGCTATAAACATTGAAAATTTTAGAAATGTCAAAAACAACAAGCATTCAAAAACAAAAATTAATTGAATTTTAATTTTGCAAATTTACAACACCTAAATTGTTAAATTTAAAATTTAAATAATATTTTTATTTAAACTGATAATACGTGTAGTATTTAAGTTTGGACACAAAATATTTCATATTATTTAAATGCTTATTTAAGAACTTGATATACTTAAAAAATTTATTTTTAATTATTTGAGATGATAAATATAAGTTACAAGGAATTATATGAAAAAAAAATTCTTAAATTTTTTCTTTTTAGGGTATTCTTGAGGTCCCAAAATATGTTGAAAAGAACATTTTCTAAAATTGGACAGATATAATCAAAGGCAAAAGAAATTAAGAAAAACAGAAAATATATATGAGATAAGAGCATCATGGAAATGCATGCTTTTATGTTTTTATAAACCTATGTTTTGTAACATTGATATTGTGTAATATAAACAGAATCGTCATTACAAATTTATTTCAGTAAAAAATTGTTAATATTATAGATATACCTCTTTGGCCTTGTCACCATGCAAAAACCCAGCCTCACTGATATCTTCAAATATTTTTTGCAATTTTATCTTTTCTTCAGCCTTAATATTAAAAAATTTTTTATTAAACTTTGATCATCTTCTGCGTGGTAGTTGAATCAGATGAGAATTTTACAGGTGGCTTGAATAATATAAATTGCAAAAAAAATTGTAAACAATTTATAAATAACCTGTTAAAAATATTTAAAAATATGTAGATTATTGTTTATCAAACTGTGCGGCCTTGATTAAAGACACATTATATAAATTGTTAGAAACAATATTCCTTTCCTTAGGGCACGTGCAAAGTGAGTTTTTATTTTCGTGAAATTTTTTAAAATTTTGAAAAAAAAAAAATTTTGTAATAAAACGCAAATTTTTAAAAAGTTGCTAAATTTAGATATGCACATAAAATGCTTTTTCTGAAATAAAATGTTTTTCAAAAAATTTTGAAAAATTTTTTTTTTTGGAATTTTCAGAATTTTCAAATTTTACAAATAATAAAAACTCACTTTGCACGTGCCCTTAGCAAATTTTTTAGCTTACATATTTTAAAATAAAATACTGTATAATTTAAAATAATTTTAAAGGTTAAGTTTTTAAAGTCACAATGTTTATAGAGCTTTTTTATTAAACAAATAAATAATATTCTACACCACAAAAATATTAAAACAAAAAATATTGGTAAAATTAATAGGAAAGCTAATAGGCCACGGTAGCCGGGATAGTAATAATAATAAATTTGGAATAATTGATGTATTATACATTAAAAACGAACTTAAAATGCAATTAGAACTGTGGGGTCCATATGAACCCTAGCACTTCTTATAATTTGAATATCTTCAAATATAATATATAATATTGGCTAAATTTACAAAATTAATATTTTGTCTAAATTAAATAACAAAATTTGTTTAGAAATTAGAAATTTTAGACCCCATGGTAAATTTTAATATTGAAAACCATTATATTGGCTTAATGTAACAAATTTGAATATTGGCAACCTTGTTTTCTAGTAATTTTTCAAAATATTATTACATTTAAGTATGTAATATGTTTATATTGAATAATAATAATATAATTATTTTTCGCTATAAAATATCTAGTTTTTGTGGCAATAATAACCAAAATTAATTTGTTTTTTTTAAATATTTCTTTTTTCATGAATCTTTCTAAAAATGTTCTACTGGACCAAAAATACTATTTAATCGATAAAATTGATACATTTAATTAACAAACAAGATTTATATAACCAGCGATTATCACTGTGGGGTCCATACGGACCCCAGCACATCTTGAATTTATATCTTCAAAAATATTTTATATTATGGGCTAAATTTTTGTGACTTTTTTTTTAAATATATAATAAACAAAACTTGTAATTAAAGTCTAAGTCTAATAACAAAAGATGTTTAGAATTTGGAATCACCCTCTCAATTTCAATGTTTAAACCATAATATTGCCTCTATTTAAATTTAAACTTAAATAATTGCAACCTTTTCTAGTTATTATTTAATATTATTTTCTCTTCAAAATATCTAATTATTATGGTAAATAATAGCCAAAAATAATATTTTACATCAAAATATTTTTTTTTCATAAAACACTTTAAATATTTTTTACTAGACGTAAAACACGATTTGATTAATAATATTAATACATTTATTTTACATGATTTATTTAGAGTAATATTAAAAAAAAACTTTCAAATTTTCAAATTTTTTTCTACTTTGTGTGACATAAAATTTGCATAATTAATTATTAATAACTTATATTCGTCTGAGAATGCTTCTTTCATCTTCTGTGCACATTGAAAGTAAAGAAAAATTTACAATACTAGCCATTAAATTACAATAAATTGTTAAAGTTTTTAGACGAAACGGGTGGGTTAAACTTTTTTATAAAAATTTCAATTGGAGTACATAATGGTGCACAACTGTACATGGGCTAAATGCAATTGGTAAAAATTAATTTTTGTACATTTTGTGCCATAATAGCCACCTGTTAATTAATTTGCCAATAAAATTATTTTGATTTTTGTTTCACAGTCATGAAATATGTGTGAAACACCTTTTCTGATAAAGTATATTTATTTTAAGTAGACTGCGTGTAAAACAATTACCAAAATCAAAATTTGCCAAAAAAATAGGATTTTTAAACGATGACCCTGGTAGTTTTCTAGGCTTATTTATCTAAGCTTATAACTAATGAATTTTGCAGATTATAAAAACGTTTTTTTTTGTTTTTTAGGCATTCAATTAATTCTGATAGCCACCTATTGATGAAAAATACATTTTTCAAATCACGGTCAGTTTCCGCATTGATTATTGTTCATTTCCAATTTTTTATAAATTTCTCCCAATTTATTCAAGGAAATAAAACATCTCATCTGACACTGATTTATAGGTTAGATTGCTTTGTTTGTGACGTTAACATATCCACAACATTTGATAAGGCTGAGCTACGCGACCTCCAAATCAGGCGGCCCAGGCCGAGTTAGTTGCTTTCGTCATTTATCCTAAGATCCTTCAGCGGACTGATAGTTAATTCCACGCGTAATAAGGCTGTCTTCCATCCATAAAAGATGTCCACTACTTTCTAAAACAGAGTGCAAAAATTGTCAATTAGCTTATTAGAAAATCATCATCCTTATATATTCGATTGTTATGCTGTAATGTTTAGATTTTATAACTTATCAAACAACAATTGGTAGTTTTAATAAATATATATTATGGCGAGCCGCATGATAATTTAAATCAGAAATTTTTATTTTCCTACAAAATTTGTGTGATAATTATTTTTTTTTAACCCGCGAAGGGGGGGATGAGAAATTTGTAACGCGAATGCTATACGGGGGTCCATACAACCCACAACTTTATTCTAAAACTTTAAAAGTTAGCTATGGTCTTTATTTTTTTATTATTAAGATACGTCCTCTTTAACTATAAAATAATATAATTTATTGTTAATGAATATTGCAAATTTTTTATGACACAAAGTAGAAAAAATTCTGAAAAAAATTTTTTTTTCTATCATGAAATAAATCATGCCAATAAGTTAAACTTAACAATATTATTAATTAAATCGTGTTTTCAGGTAGAATATTTTTTGAAAGATTTTATTAAATTAAAAGTATTTTTGGCTATTTTTCATCTTAAAAACTAGATATTTTATAAAGAAAATAAGATAATTCTTATTAGTATTATACATTAGTACTAACATTTTATAGACATATGTAAAACTTTTAGAAATAAGTTGTAATATTTTTAGTTATTACATTAAGGCAATACCATGGTTTAACATTGAAAGTGAAAGTGTGGGGTCCATATGAACCTCGAGAGAATTTTTAATTTATAGATGAATTTTGTCATTAGACTTAGACTAAATTTTAATTTCTAGTTTTGTTTATTATATATTTAAGGTAAAAGTCACAATGGCCAATAATATATCATATTATTAAAGATATTCAAAATTTAAAAAGTGCTGGGGTCTGTATGGATTCCACAGTGCTTATCGCGGGTTATTAAAAATATCTTATGGTGTATATTTCTCAATTTATATTTGTAGTAAATTAAATAAGAATTCTAAATTACGCTCAACAGCCTTTAATTTTCATTATTTTGTCAAAAATATATAACGATTTTTATAGTGTTTAAAGCCAGATGATTTACCTAAACATTTACAAAACAAATTCTATAAAAAAACAAATAAGTATTTAAAACATTTCAAAAATTTTTTTTTATATATTGTTTGTCAAGGTTCATGCAGAATAATTATTAGCAAAATAGACTATTTAGAAAAAATAGCTATTTACAAAATCTGACTTTAAACGTGCCCTTATAAATAAGTTTGATTAAACAAAACACCGCCTTAAGTACAGCCAAAAAAATTATTTTTAAAATATTTTAATTAATGGAACACAAAAATAATAAAGTTTATAATAATTTAGGAGTTATATTTTGACAAATTTTTAGACACACCTAATTTAGATCAAGGCTGCTATTATTGAAGCTTACTAGTTATTTAATTAATAATAAAGTAAAGTTACAATGTATAAATTAAAAATGTGTAATTATTATTTGTGAAATCTCGAGTTAAAAAACTAATAACTTTTCATATGTTATTTTTTAACTTTATCATTTGCAAGGCTTAGACCGGAAATAAATGAAAACCCGGAATTAACTACAAGGCTATTGTAGATAAGCACTGCAGTTACATAAACTTCATATTCTAGAATTGTGCTATTAAATTAACATGAAAATGACATTATATTTTACAATTATAAAGCATGAAAAATTTTAGAAGCCGTAACTTGTTAAAAATTAAATAAAAAATGTTTGAAAATATTTCTGTAAGATCCAACGAAATTTTTCACAGTATTGATGTTCAGGTTCATTCTAAGCCTTTCCATTATAGTTATCAGAATGACATTGTAGTGGAACAATGCTATCTCAACAACTCACTCGCTTTTAAAATATTAAAAAAATAACCCTAAGGTCATATTACCTATATTACTATTCTAATATCGATAAATGAAATTATACAAATATAGCATGATTAATCATATACCACATAAAAATAATAAGTTTTTGTATTGGCATAAATAAGTAAAACATTTCTTTTGTCGTCTTCATTTTGCGCGGTTTTCGTATAAATATTAGTGGCACTAATTTAAATTTAATAGAATTTTGTCTTTAATTAAAAATATAAAATTGGGAAATGGATAAATGGGCTAACAAAGTGGTCGTTGTGACTGGAGCATCCAAGGGGATTGGGAGAGCTATCGCCCAAAGCCTCGCAAGTCACGGAATGAAGGTCATTGCGGCCGCCCGAAGCATGGATGAATTGCAGGTAAGAACACTTTATTGTATCTTATGGTCCTTTTTTTTCTTTTCAGTTTCATTGTTCAAAGTTAAACACCGCTTGGTTAGCCGTTTGGGATTTATTCAATGGCTGTATGATTCGCGATTGAGCTCCAATGGATCAAATATCCCTAAAAATACCAATGAATTATAATTTCTAATATTTTTTTCTATAAAATTTGTACGACTATGTTCGTTCTATCAACCTGGTTGGTTAACAATAAAATAAAACCAATTTTTGATTTTCTTATGTAAGAAAACAAAAATTCATATTGAACATGCTTTAAATAAAAATTTAGATTCAAGCATTAATTGGATTTCATATACTTAATTATAATTAGCGTGTTGATATATGTTATTTTCCATTTGATTCACAAACTTGAGAAAATATCACTTAAGGCTTTAAAATGTTAACAAATTGTCCCAAAATGAAAGATGACCTGAGATATCAATTGATATTTGTTTATGCAATATTGTAAGGCATTGGCCAAGGAGATGAAAGACTGCAAAGGGTCGATCGAGCCATTCCAATGCGATTTGGGAAAAATCGAGGATATTTGCAAGCTTTTTCAGCATGTTGAACAAAATTACAAGGTTTAATATTTTTATTTAACATAGATATACAAAGCAACCTTCAAAACTGAAAAAAAAATCGACAAATTTGACATAAAGCGACTTTATATTGCCATAGGGCACTAAAATACCCGCCGTATTTTTATATTATATTGGGGTAGATACCTTTGTTATACATGGATTTACAAAAATGACACGAATAACTGTTTTTCACGTCTCCTAATGCACGGAGCGGCTATGTTTTTATAACTTCACTTTTATTAGTTTGGAAGGCCATGTCTATTATATTAAGAGACTTTTCCGATGGCCAGTAAAATTTTATGGTCAGAGGGTCTCAATCAGCTCTGTAGTAAGAATTTTAATCATCCAAAACGCCAAAATTTGCCACCGCTCCCTGTTGAAACGGAAGCTGCGAAATTAGCTATGTTTTTAACGCTCTCTATTTCGCATTACATTTTAACTGTACATTCATTTTATTATTTCATATCATGTTTCACATAGGCTTTGCACGCGTGCATCAATAATGCCGGGTTTGCGGTATTGGATTATTTTCTACCCCCCGCTAAATCGGATGGCACCTACGACGCCTCGAGGAACGAAAAAGATAAATGTCAAATGTATAAAGATTGGCAAAGAATTTTGAATATCGATGTCCTTAGCCTTGCTATTTGCTCTAAAGTATAGTTCTTTGGCAATCTACTTATTTTAGGTATTAATAGGTGAATAGTCTATTTAAATAATTTTGCCAGTGTGCAGGATATAAGCATATTTTTCTATTAATAATTAAATTGACTACTTACTTCAAGCGTCTCCTAGATAAAATGTTAAAACTAGAATAAAATTTATATATTTTTATCAATCTTAAGCGTTTGCATTAAGGCGTACGCGTCCTAGGTTTTTATTTCTAAAAATTTACTTCTATCCTTTTATAAATTTACTCTCCTTTACTAATTTTGTTTTAGTGATATTTTCTATACTTTTAAATTAAGATTGGCCACTTTTTGTGTAAATTTGTTTAACCGTCCTGTATCGTCGTCGTACCCTAAAATTCGTAAATATTTATTCTAAAAAATACATTGATATGGTATAAAGTATCTGTATATATAGGGAAATAAGTCCTAAGGAGATTTTTGTGTGTGTCGTATTAGTCGTTGATCAATCGACCCTCAGAATGTGAATCGTAGACATTAAGATGCCTAATAAGCTGCGAAGATTTAAGTTGATCGATCTTGAGTTCAATCATTAATAAGGACGTTGCATATTCCAATCCATAAGAGAGGTGCATTTACAGTTTGGCATTCACGTTTCATTTTTAATTAAACAGCATAATTGAATTTTTAATTAAGGGCACGTGCAAAGTGAGTTTTGTTTTTCCTGAAATTTTCAAAATTTTAAAAAATTAAATTTTGTAATAAAACGCAAATTTTTAAAAAGTTGCCAAATTTAGCTTATGCACATAAAATGCTTCTTCTAAAATGAAAATTTTTCAAAAAATTCTGAAAAAAATAAAATTTTTAAAACTTCCAGAATTTTCGAAATTTTACGAAAACAAAAACTCACTTTTCACGTGCCCTAAACACCAAAATTATTAAATGGAACATTTATATAACCAAAACGCATTATATTGAATGACATGATTCAGGAAGCCATAAATCTCATGGCAAAAACTGGCGTAAAAGACGGACTAATCATTAACGTGAGCAGCATAGTTGGCCAGCAAGTGTTTTTGATGAAACAGGACAATGGGTTTTACAATCACATGTACAACGCGGTTAAATTCGCCGTTACCACAATTACGGCCGACCTTAGGCTCGAGGTGCAACAACACGATTACGCTTGTGGGACTCGGATTATGACCCTGTACCCCGGTGTCATAAAGACAAAATTTATGGACGCCTACGTGGGTGATAAGGCCGCACGTATGTACATATCTATTTTTACATGAAAATATAGTCCTTTAAGCCATTTGAATACAAATTTTTTATAATAAAAACTGACATTGAATGAAATTAGTGTTTTAAGACGGGTTTCTTAGGTAGACCCATCATGCGTATTGGTGGGCCACGGCCGGGTTTGAAAATAAAAAGGATTTTAGCGGGCAAGGTCGAAATTTGAAAGATAGAGTCCATTTGCTGGGAAAAACAACTAAATAAGCCTTTTTTTAACAAGTTTTTGAGTTTTTTTCCCCAAATGCCCACAAACTCGTGGGCATGGCAAAAGAAAAGCCCCTTTTCTTGCTTAAAGAGGGGCATGTTTAAAAAAAGCCCCTTTTCTTAAAAAAAAACTCCTAGGAGCTTTAAGAAAAAATAACCCACCCATCATTATTATAAAGAAAAAATCAAAATTTTTCGAAATTATTATAAAGAAAACATAAAATGGGCTTTATGGGGCTCTTTTTAAGAGCCACTATTTGTGGGTTTATTTTTGCCCCTTTTCTTAGTAAGGGCTTTTTTTTGAATTTTTATTTGGCCCTTTATTTGTAGCCCCCTTTCTTTTTTTATGTTTTGGGGGGAAAAATGAGCCAAAGTTTTTTGGCTCATTGTTTTCCCAGCACTGCATTTAACATCTTTTAATTTATCTTATTGTTTTTTTTTGTTAAAAATATCTATTTTATATAATTTACTAATTAAAAAAAAAATAAGTAGGGTCAGACAGGTCAAAATTTATAATAATCAAATAATAAACCGGCTTGGCCAAAAAAATAATAATCAGCTGACGTGTGGGCCGGCCTTAAAATATATTTTGGGTAGACTACTTTGGAACATTCCGGCTGCTATTAAAAATGACTTATCTAATTTATTTTATCACCTGCTAAAGCAATGCCCCCTTACCCTATATCTCTTGAAAGAGATGGCATACCGGTCAGGGCATAGCCCCTTTAAGCCCTGTCGGACACAAGGCATCCTATTTATAAAAAAGTAATTCCTATTGAAAATAATGTTAACAATCTTTTTATTTACATTGTAAATATAGAATCCTTTTACGATAAACTAAGTTACGCCACACCGGAACAAGTAGCACAAGCCGTTCTCGTTGCTTTCGAAAGTGATCCCAATATACAGATCAGTGGCCTAACTATTGAGCCCACCCGAGATCCGGCAAAAATTGCTTTTCCCTAACAATTTTTATGGCGAAATATAAATTTTAGAAGATTTTAAAAAACATCCACATTGATAAACTTTTTACATTATTTCAAAAATTGTAGCTTTTTTATGTTTAAACATGCACGCATACCAATAAATTTATATTTAAACGCATATTATAGCCTTAGTATTTTGGTGTATTTTGTTTGTGCATAGCGACAAGGTATGAAACTATAATCCAGCCCATTTCTGGAAAATACGTTATTTTTGTTTTAAGACAAATTAAAAAAATGGCTGGCCCACTAGCATTGCGTTGCTCTTATACACTGCCTCTTGAAAGTCTGCCAAACCTTAAATTTTTAGAAAACAGGCACTTTGTATTTAAAAATTATTTAGTTAATAGCTAAAATAAATAAATATTGCCGGGCACATATTATTCATATAATAATTTTAATAACACGGATAATGACAATGGATAACTAAAATTTTAATATGTTAACAGCCGTAGTTTTTAACATTTACTTCCAATTAAATATTTAAAAAAATGTCTTAATTAATTTTAAGTGAAAAGTAATATGGGCTACTCATATGTTACATTGCATGAATTTGAACGCTTATAATCGCACTCGGCTCAGATAGCTCAGTGGCAAACTTTCTGCCTTAGACGCAGGAGGTTGCGATAGTTCGAATCCGTGCACAGTGGTTTTTTTCTTCGGATAAAAATACATGTGCAACCACTTTAAAGCTTCTGAGTGGCCTGCTTAGGCAGTAGGTCTTAAACGATATGTCTAAAAGTAAGAGCCTAGGCTAAAAACCTAGGTCGCCGGGGGGCGAGCATACTATTTAACCCATCGGAAATATAATTGCTTTGCTCGGGTTAAAAGAGTTAAAGCCCTAACGGGTATGGCGCCCCTAAATGGAGAAATGTATAGGGGAAACCTCAAACCAATTGTTTTTATAATCGCACTATCAATAGCTATAAGCAATAGTGGAGATAGAAAAAGGCCCAACTCGAAATTATTTTTCCAAAATAAGGCCAGGCACGCCAAGCTCTGGCCCGACCTGTGGATTGGCCGGCAGGGGCGGGCTTTGGGTTCCGGTGATATATACTGCGTGAAAATTTTTAGGCTTTTTAATATACCCTGTGACAATTAAGAAAGAGTCTTTCACTTGGTATCGGTTAATTTTTAATGCAATGTGTATCTATATTTTTTAGTGCAAAACAATAAAATGGAATAGGCCCGAAGCTAAAAAAGGGGTGTTAAGAATGTGCGCCTTTATAATCAGTCGCAGTATTTTTTGCTTAATCAAGGTTTTTTAAAAAGTATTAGCCAGGTAAAAATTTAATTAAAATAAATGTCATAAATAATCCAGGTAAGCAATATTTTGAACATGCAAGTTTAAATATATATTTTCATTTTCTTTTTAAATGGTAAGGCGAATACCAATATACACCACAACAATAATTTTCTTTTTGAGTTTAGAGGCTTTACTTAAGTGTACCTGTGTATTGTATGCTAAAATTTGGCCTGAGGTCATTCATTATACAATAATTTTATGATTAGTTTTGTTATTGTATTAGCCATCAAAAACAATATTATATATGGTGGTATACACTTCAATTTGATTAATCATGTCTTATAAGGGAATTGAAAAAATATCAGAAAAAAAATTTAATTTTAGTTTCTTTGGAATCTTGATTGGAAAAATTAAAAGAATTTTACGTATAAAAATTGACGACATTGTTAGCTAGGAAAGTTTTTTGGGAAAAATGGATAAATGGGTTAACAAGGTAGTCATTGTGACCGGAGCGTCTAAAGGAATTGGAAGAGCTATTGCCCAATGCCTCGCTAGTCATGGAATGCGGGTAGTGGCGGTTGCAAGGAGCTTGGATATGTTGCAGGTATAATTATCATGGCATTTTATAAATAGTATTTTGCATAATTTCTCTATAAGTTTAAATCATAATGATCAGTTAATTCAATAAAGAGGTTTTTAGACTGACAATTTTTCAATTTTATATTTGTAATATATTAAAAATAAAAGCAAATGGCTAACTTTGGGCCAAAACATGTATGTTTCATGAAACTTTTTTACCTATAATGAATGAGATTATTTAGGTATTTTAAATTTAGAACAAAATTTTAGCAAATGCAATGGTTATATTTTTTAGCAGCTCAGACTAGTTAGCTCATTCATATTTAGGGACACCAAATTTATTATGCCAAGCTTTGCAATTCCGAGTGGTCTTTTGATTTTCAATTTGATTATTATAGAACAAGTCCTCCAATGAGTGTAAAATACCAAATTAATTTACAATTCATAAAATATTGTCAAAATACGTGGCTTATTTTAAAAAATTAAAGCTTACCTTGAACACCAATAACTGAGTATTGAGCTCCACACTGGCAAACAAAATGAGACAAATTTTGACCCGCAAACATTAGAAGGATCTGCGTTAACACTTCATTCAAGAGTTTTGTAAATATTGATAATTCTTAAATTTGTAATTCAGCAATTAGCCGCAGAATCGAAGGGCCTCAAAGGATCTATTGAACCATTCCAATGCGATTTGGCTAACGTCGAAGACATTTGCAAACTTTTTCGCCACGTTGAACAAACGTACAAGGTAGGTACTATTTTAGATTATTTGACGTAAAATAGGTATACCAAATAAAATTAAGTCACGCTAAAAATAAAAAATTATAAGAAATTGCATCTGAATATTGACTTTTTCTTTATTAACGTTGAAAATGCTTGTGAGATCAATCGCGCAACGTTAACATTTAGTTTTTTGTTTTTGATTTTCAAAATGCTTTTACTTTCATTAAAATGTCAGGGTTTTAAAAGACTTGGTTAAAATATATGAGGTAGCAGCATCTTGGGCCGACTGGCCTTTTTACAGATTCAAAATATCTGTTTAAAATATCAGAAATTTAACGATTGTACGAGGAGTAAACTAAATTTCATAAAATTATAGACCTATAACCAAAGATTCAAAATTTTGGCCCTAACTCCCACCTGGTTGGCTAGAAGTCAGGTTAAAAAAAGGTCGGATGGGAGGGGGGGGGGCGAAAGAGCTCATTTGACAGTTATTAAAAAGCGAAATAAAATGTAGTTTTAAGGGCATTAATATTGTTTTAATTGCAAAAAATTTCAATTAGGCTTTTTTTTAAATTTTTTGGATTTTTTCTGAACTAGATTAAATAAAAATAAGACTGGAGGCATTCGGAGAAAAAGCCCGTGTATGGGAATATATATTTATCGTAAATTGTGTTGCATATAAATTCTTGTTTATTTATATTATACCAGACGCTTCACGCATGCATCAATAATGCGGGATTTTCCGTTTTGGATTATTTTCTACCGCCGGCCAAAGCCGATGGCACATATGATGCCACGAGGAATGAGAAAGAAAAGGTTAAAATGTACAAGGAATGGCAACGTATTTTGAACATTGATGTCTTGGGACTGGCTATCTGTTCAAAGGTATGAGTATTATTTTTTAAATAGCGCCTCCTAAGACTAAATATTAATAAGCATGTCCATAAGAGTAGTTTAAGCAATGCTTGGGAGGCACCGGGCAATTTTTGGTATAGGGATTTTAGAACTGAAATATTGGTCATGGTAGAAGATGTTTTATGGCGAAAATATGCCATACGGACCGGCCCTATACATCATCCCTTATACTCATAATTGTATTAATTATATGAAATGAGGGTTAGGGATAAATAAAGCGATAATAACATTTATATGATATCATTAGAAATTGTTAAAAAAAGGGAAAAATTGTATAACTTGCAGAATTAATTAGGTCAACAATTTTTTGAGAGTTATGAGTTAACAACAGAGATCAAACCTGCCATCTTAGGGAATATCAAATCCGTTTACCGTTTTTCCTAATCAAACTTAGTTAGTCAGTTATAAACATTGAAATAGAAAAAAAGGTCAAAAAACCAAAAAAGATTCAAAAACAAAAATAATTTGAAATTTTAAGTTTGCATATTAACAATAGTTAAACTGTTAAATTTAAACTTCAAATAAAATTTTCATTTAAAACCGATAATATATCGTGTCGTATTTAAGTTTGGACGCGAAATATTTTGTATTATCTAAATGCCGATGTAAGAGCTTGATATATTAATAAAATTTATTTTTCTTTATTTGTGATTTAAAATATAAATTACAAGGGATTTTTATATGCAAAAAAGATTTTAAATTTTTTAGGGTATATTTATATCTGTCAATTTGGTCAAAATGGCCATTTTTCGTTATAGACGGATCTAAGGAGCCAAAGATGGAAGAAGCTAAGAAAAACGAAAAATATATATGGGATTAGGCATCATGGGAATGCATTCTTTTATGTTTTCATAAAATTCACGTTTCTGACATTGATTTGTTGATATATAATTTTTTTATTTGTACCCCCCGTAGGAAGCCATAAATCTAATGGCCAAATCGGGCGTAAAAGACGGGCTTATCATTAACGTGAGCAGCATCGCGGGTCAACAGGTGTTTCTCATAAAAATGGATAATTCGGGGTTTTACAGTCACATGTATAACGCCGTTAAATTTGCCGTTACAACCCTAACAGCTGATCTGCGCCTCGAAGTTCAGCAACATGATTACGCGTGTGGAACTAGGATCATGACACTTTTTCCGGGCGTCATCAAAACGAGCATAATTGACAGCTATATGGGTGACGCGGCTTCGAGTTAGTTAAATAATTGTGGACCGTTTTTTTAAAAGTTTTTTAGAGCTAGCCTCCCCCCCCGCCCCTTATTTTACAATAATATCTATAAGATGGCTTTTTATTCGTAAAAAAAAATAAATGAGCTTGGATTAGTTGGACCGAAAGAATTTAAAGAAAGAAAGCAAGGCTGGAAAATAACATTCGAAGAAACAAAATTCGAAAGAGAGACTAAAGTCGGGACCAAACAGCCCGCCCAGCCATGTCCGAATATAAAACGAT
The DNA here is from genome assembly GCA_030555515.1 of Acutogordius australiensis. Taxonomy (NCBI): domain Eukaryota; kingdom Metazoa; phylum Nematomorpha; class Gordioida; order Gordea; family Gordiidae; genus Acutogordius; species Acutogordius australiensis. The sequence goes on from CM060244.1 coordinate 19,748,216, forward strand.
TCGCATCAGAAAAAAAAATTTCGGGATAGGCCGATTTTTTTTTATTTCACTATTGCCCTGTCTAATGACTAAATACAGTAATATATATAACTCTGACAAATTATATTTAATTCATAGATTTATAGCATAAAATGTATAGCAAAAAATTATATAGTCGGCAAAATTTGGCCATATTTGTAATTTCGGGTCGGTCCTCTAATGAAAAATATCGAAAGCGGGGGCCTAATATTAAGGCCCGGGTTGATCAATCTAGGATAGTCTGAGCCGTAAAATATAATAATAAAATTGGCACTCACTCTCTCGGGAAGAGGATTAAGCGAGCCCGACATTTTTATGAAAGATTCAATTTTTTATCTTACCTAGGAAACATATAATCGACCGCTGTTGTCTTCCTATTGGTTTGCCTTTTTATTATAGCAAAATAACGTATTAAACGTATATTTTTGCTGTCATATCAGACGAGTCGTTTAATATTATAATACATATATGCGATTTTAGAAGCGGCCTATGACAAACTAAGTTACGCGACCCCCGAGCAAGTGGCTGATGCCATATTAGTCGCTTTCGTTTGTGATTCCAACATTCAAATTAGTGGATTAACTATCGAACCCGCGAGAGACCCTAAGAAAATTCCGTTTCCCTGATACCAAGGATCGTCTAAATACTAATTACTGCACCCAAAATTTTTATTTTGTCACACCTTTTAATTTTTGAATATGTTGTTGAATTTTAGAAATTTAAAATAAACTGGGGCACACAACCTTAAAAAATTAATAAAAAGAGAAAAAATAAAAAAATGGACTCACATTTTTACAAAGTCTTGTAAAGTGAATGAGGGCAATTGCAAAGATATTTAACGTTACTGAGTGTGAAAATCGATAATTTGTGAAATAAATATTTCGAGTTTGACTAAGACCTTTAGTAATTCAAAAGAATGCCGGGGGGGGGGGGGGGCCATATGGAAAACAGAAATAAAAACAATGGCTCCAAACATTAATTGATGCTCATATGTGTAAAACTTTCCGTTTTATAAAGGTGCAAATAGAGGAAAGGTCAGGTTAAACCATATACAATATTCAATTTAAACGACATTTGTCAAAATTATTGCCATGTTAAGCTTCAACATAAAATTTTTTTCATAAAAAAAAGCTTTTTCAATATAGTTTAGCAACAATGTAAGGATATGAAAAAAATGTTAGGAGGATAATCTAGGTTACTAGGACTCCATCCTAATCTGGTATATTACTATTAAAAACTAGTTTGTCTTTTATTTTTGGTTCTTATTCAACGGTAAAAAAAGTTGATAAAATTTATTTTGCACAGGTGAAAATTACAAATGTACAAAAACCGGTACCTATCATTGTTAGGGGACTGATGAGAGCTTTCATTATTTTCAGTGCTAAGGAAACTTATATCCAATTTTTTAAATTGTTTTGCAAAATTAAACATGGTTTTGTATGGATTTAAAGGCATCCATAAAACTTCATTTTAAAAGATGTTTTATAAACTTTACACCTTGTAATTTTTCTACCTGTAAATTGCCGATTATTTAATTATCTTCCATAGTGAGTAGTAAATTAGCACATCTTTTTTTTATTAAAAAAAGAATTATTATGATTATGGAGGGGTCATTCCATAAGTTCTTACTAATTTCACGACCAATTAAATAATTCCGCTCGGCCAATTTTTTACCTTTAACTAGGCCATTCTAATGAGAAAATTGTCATTTAACGTCTTCAAAAAATTAATTTTGTTGCAAAGTTTCAGCAAATAAAATTATCAACAATCTTTTATAACAAGCATATAGCATATAGATTCGCCCATTAATGGAAGTCTGGGCCTATTAAAACTCAACTTTAGTTTTAAAGAAATTTTTAAACACATTTTATTCCCGAAAACTAACATGCCTAAAAAAATAGGATTCTAAAGTGAACACCGCAAAACATATTTTTTAAACAAAAAGAGATATCTATCATATGTTCTCGTCGGTTTTGAAGTTTGCAAGAGTTCATTTCCACAGTCAGCCGCCTATTCGGAGAAGGAATATAAGTCGAAGGAATACTCAAAAAATTTATTTTTATCCATCCTACGTATCGATCATATTTACCTGGGCCGTTATTGCCACTTTTATCAGGACAAATTTCGTATGTGCAGCAGGTAGGGTGTTTTAAATTTTATTTGAAATTTTATTAAATTTGTTTTTGGAAGAGTACGTCGATCTACAATTAAAGATTCAACCCAAACAGATAATATATTTTTATAAAACATACAGCTCTAACTATTTAGAAAAAAAGGATTGGGTTAAATTAGAAAAATTTTAAATATATTCATTTAACAATTGGGTTGAGTTTCTCCCATACCTTACCTTACATAAGGGGCGACACACCTGTTAAGGGCTTTGACACTCTTATAATGTCCCGAGCAAAGAGCGATTAATATTGCCGACGTTTACGCAAGCCGGCGACCTCGGTTTTTAGCCTACGCCTATACTGAAGGCATATCGTTTAGGGCCTGCCTGACAGAAGCTCTAAGGTGGTTGCACATGCGTACTTCCAAGAAAAAAGCCTCCTGCACGGATTCGAACCCAACCTCCAACGTCTAAGATAGGGATGTTTACTGAGTTATCTAAGCCGATTGACTAATTCACGTAGATGACCTAAGGGGGCGATAATATAAAGCCAATGACATATTTTTCTTAAGTTTGCAATGACTCTAACGCCTATATAAAGGCGCGTTCAGACTCGTTTCATTTTTTAGAAAAATTTTAAATTACGAATTTTGTGAAATTTTATTTTTTTTTTTCAAAATTTTTTATAAACTTTTTTTTCAGAAAAACTATTTAAATGCTAATAACAAAAATTGGCGACTTATTGTAAAAAAGCGTCCAATGTCAAAAGGTAAAATTTCAAAATTTTTTAAAAAAAGGAAATGAGTCTGAACGCGCCCTAAAGAAACAATGTTTCTTTCATATTTTGTTTCTAACATGTAAAAAGCTATTTATTATGGAAAAGTTAAATAAAATAAATTTTAGTGTTAGCAAATTGTACATAATAGGACATAATAATTAGCATCATACGTTCACGTAGAAATATAATGAAGGGGCAGGGCAATGGTAGCAATTTTACAAGTATTCATTAAAAAATCAGGATCTAAAAACATTTGATAGGTCCTACAAAGGCAATTAATGACATTATAAAAATATTAATACTTATAACTTTTATTTGGCCAAAGAATATAATAAATATAAAAACATGAAAGAAAAAATATTAGCCTATTTTTAAATTTGAAAATAAACATAATTTTAGAGTCCTTTTTTTTGGTTAAATTATATTTTTTAAATAAATTATTTGTTTTGTAGAAACTGCTTTTTTTACATTAAAATTATTTAATTTATATTTTTAACATGAATGACGATAAAATCTTTTTTTAAACTAACAAACTCTTCCATCTCGAATCCACAAAAGAAATTTGTGAAATATATAAAATGACTTATAGAAAAACCCTACTTAAATGCTTTAAAGTTGGAAAAAATGTTATCATTAGCCATCTTTATATTATAAAGTAATTCGAAGTTGGTTGTTTATTTATAATATTAGATTATAGCCATAAATTTTTAATAAATTAATTCTATCTTCTTTATCCCGATTTAAGAATTAAATTAAAATATAATGATGATGAGAAAAATGTTAAATGCAAAAATTTTAAATTTTTTTTGCATGTTGATTTTATTTATAGAGATAGAGCAAAATAACGCGGCATGCAAAAATACATTCGTTAATTTTGAGAATCGTAAATTCTTACGAGCACCTAGCTTAGAATATGGGGAATTACGGAATGAGATGGCGAATTCAGGTTAATATCTAATACCAAATTTTATAACATTTTCATATACTTTAAAAAGGTTTATACATGTTTCCAGTGATCTTGTAGATTCTTTCTCCAGGCTGAATAAAACAAAATAAAAAATGTAAAAAAACAAGTTATATTATAAAAAAGGAAAAAGATTTTGAAAAAAATGGCAATATATAATTAGTGGATAAAATCTCTTCGCTAATTGATGTCCTACCTTGTTTATAACACAGGTCAACAAATATCATTACAAAAAATAAGTTTAAGAAAACATAAAATCCATCCCCATGATAGCCTTATCATATATATTTTCCGTTTTTCTTAGTTTCTTCCACCTTCGGCTCCTTAGATTCGTCCTTAACAAAAAAGGGACTTTTTTGACCAAACAGATCTAAAAATACCCTAAAAAGAAAAAATTAAGAATCTTTTTTACATAAAAATCCCTTGTAACTTATATTTACCATCACAAATAATGAAAAATAATTTTTATTAATATGTCAAGCTCTTACATCAGCATTTAGATAGTACAAAAAATTTCGCGTCCAAACTTAAATACGACACGATATATCATCGGTTATTAATGAAAATACTATTTAAAGTTTGAATTTAATAGTTTGAAGCTGTTGTGAATATGCAAAAAAAAAAATTCAATTTATTTTTGAATCTTTTTTGTTTTTTTACCTTTTTTTTAAATTTTTAATGTTTACCGACCAACTAAGTTTGATTAGAAAAAACGGTAAACGGTTAGAAAATCCCTAAGATGGCAGGTTTGATCTCTGTAGTTGACTCATAACTCTTAAAAATTTGTTGACCTGTGTAATAGAGATCAAAGTAGGGACTCGCGAAAGCCCACCCGGCCCGGTGGCCGAAAAATGGGCGGGGCTGGGCCCGGCGGGCCTAGTCTAAATTTACGCAAAGTAATTACAGGCCTGTCCAAAATTTTGAATCTCATACTGCCAAGAACTAAAAATGATAATATTATCACACGATAAAAGGTATTCTACACTTTATATTTAATTGATAATTAAAAAAATAAATAATTTCTAGCTAATAAAAAAATTTCGGGCTGTATATAATTCAGGCCGGGTCTAAAACTAAATATCAAAATTTTGGGCCGGGCCAAACTGCAGTTCGGAAAAATAGTCGGGCAGGCGTGGCCGGATTATCACGGCCCTGAACTCTAGTTTATAATTTGATTTTTTATATATGTATTTTTTTTTCCAAATAATGTTAACTTTTAAATTTTTGCGTAATTTCGTAGTTTATATATCAGGCTGTATTTTTTTTTAATTTTTAACCTTTAAATGTTGGTGTAAGAATGGAACAACAAAATACGAGGCCTGAAGCAATGCGCCGAATTTTGTCGCAAGCGTGAAACTTGCCGCGCCTTCAATTACCGGCTCAGCACAGCGGCCTGCGATTTTTTGATAGAACACATTGAAGAGACGGAAGACAATGATGAGAATTCCAATCCATTTCCCGGACTCCAGGCGCCTCAGCCATCTACGACTTCCTATCAGATTGCCAAGGAGAGTGGGACAAACTATTTTGAGAAAATTTGTTTGACAGGTACCATGTAAATATTACTAGGGAACAACTTTTTTAAGCACAAGAAAAACCACTTGGTTATAAAACCTTATTTTTAATATTAAATATTTAAATAGAGTTAACTTTCATCAGAAAACTAAAGTCTGCTATAAACATAAAAATTTTATTAGAAACACAAACGAGACTAGAAAATTAAAATTCTCTCATTTTATTTATATGTATAATTAATTTATTCACTGTTCTTTTATATTTATTCAATCCTGGTAAAATATGGGCATGTCTCTTCGGTGTAAACTGAACTGTGGTAGGACTCTATTTTGTGTAAAATAAACTCGTGTAAAGGGTCATTTTACACACGAGTTCATATTATACGCAATCCTGCTGGTAAAATATTGGTATGGAAGCGGAATAGATTTATAATCCAAATGTTATTGTTGGAGTTTGCTATATTTATAAATTTAAAATCATTTTATAATTTTCTGGATCGAAATACAGTTCTTTTAAATTATTGTCTTTCAGTCTCGTCCAGGGTTTATGTTAGAGATTAAAATTAAAACCCGATCTAAACTATTGAAAGTAAACCATTAGTAGATTAATTTACCAAAGTGTAATAAATTTTGACCTATTTAAGAACTTTATTATCAATAATCTAAAAAAAATTACCTATATTGTTTTAATAAACTAAATTATATTTATTTCTAAGTTAAAAGCAGGTTACCAAACAGCAGCTTTGCTGAGTGCCCTTACTTGAACAAATTATGTTCAGTTAAATAAATTTTAATGTCAGTCCTCAAAATATGTATACGTATATATATGGTGCATCACAAAATTACAGTCAACCTAGACTAATGTGCAACGTAGTAGGCTAAAAAGCGAGAGGTCCTGGGTTCGAGTCCGTGCGAAGACATTTTTTTAATTTTTATAAGATATCTACATAAGTCTGCATAACATTTGTGTATTTATATTTAGATTTTTCTGTCGATAGGACAAAAAACATTCAATATATGGTGTAATCAGCTGTAAAGCTGACTTATGTAGATATCTAGAAAAAATAACAAAATGTTTTTGCAGGGACTCGAACCCAGGACCTCTCGCTTTTTAGCCTGTTACGCTACATACTGGGCAACGCTCGGTGTAATTTGGATGCACAATTTATACATTTATATCAAATATTTAATATGCTTGATAGTAATATTTTTACATAAATTAATAGAATATATAAATGCCCTCTGAATTAAATATTGCGAGTATAGTAAAATTTCTTTTAGAATTTTAGCTTAGCAGAATATAACAAATAACTTTGTAATTATTTAATCACCTTCGGTTAGTGAGTCATAAAAATAAAAATCGCATTTATTAAAAAACTAAACAAGTTGGAAAAATTTCAATAATATATTCGAAATCCTCATCAAAAGTCACATTAGAAAACTTTAATCTAAAAATTGTTCCTATATTGAAAAGCGTTTTTACTATTCGGTGTAAAATGAACTCGTGTAAAACACTATTCGGTGTAAAATGAACTCGTGTAAAAGGTCATTTTACACGAGTTCATTTTTACACAGAATAGACCTGCCCCACAATCCTGCTGGTAAAATATTGGTATGGAAGCGGAATAGATTTATAATCCAAATGTTATTGTTGGAGTTTGCTATATTTATAAATTTAAAATCATTTTATAATTTTCTGGATCGAAATACAGTTCTTTTAAATTATTGTCTTTCAGTCTCGTCCAGGGTTTATGTTAGAGATTAAAATTAAAACCCGATCTAAACCATTGAAAGTAAACCCTTAGTAGATTAATTTACCAAAGTTTTGACCTCTATTTAAGAACTTTATTTCTAAAAAAATTTACCTATATTGTTTTAATTAACTGAATTATATTTATTTCTAAGTTAAAAGCAGGTTACCAAACAGCAGCTTTGCTGAGTGCCCTTACATGAACAAATTATGTTCCAGTTAAATAAATTTTGAACAGTCTTCAAAATATGTGTAAGTTTTATATGGTGCATTACAAAATACAGCCAACCTAAACAAATGTCGAAGCGAATGGGCCTTTGGGATTCATTTTCACGGGCTTAAAATCGAACGGTGGAATAACGAAATCGAAAGGTTTTATAGTTTATACCAATGTATCAAAGGAACAATGCTTGGAAAAATGTATAACGGAACCCGGATTTGCTTGCAAATCGGCAACTTACAACCACTACCTCGTGGCATGCACACTTAGCAAATGGGATAAACGAGAACGGCCACGACATTACGTTACTTCGCCCGAAAGCGATTATTTTGATAATGCATGCGCCAAAGGTTTCAAATTCATTACAGTACTGGCCACATATAGGTGGCTATTATTAATAATTGTCAATGAGGCCATCGTCCACTATATTTTTAATCGTCAAAAAAATACACGATCACAATTAATTGATCATGGTCACAATAAATGATTACAACAATCTTTTTCATAAAATTATGTCCTTTTTTCCATGATCTTGACCATTTCATTGTAATTATGAGCATAAAAATTTGTGATCGTAATCAATTTTTTGTGACCACGATTAAAAATGTAGTGGTCGATGACCCTCTATCTAACACTGGCCACTTAAATGCCATTACTGTAATTTGGCTAAACATTAATTTGTAGCTATTGGTTTGATTGAAGCAAGAGCTAGAGAGAATAACTCTACTTGAACTTATTAAGGCTCGGTTGGACCAACACATTTTTTTAATGCCCGGCACAAGATTGTGTTGTTTTTATTTTTGGTCCTTTAAAAGTGTCTCCCTTATATTGCAAGCTAAAATTTTTATTTATGAAATTGTAAATCAAATACAGTGTGTCGAAGCAAGATAATAAATGTGTCTATTTAAACTTGCTAAGAATAGCCTAAACAAGACAATAATGAGATGCAGTCCGGGGCCCAAATTTATTTTCCTAAATAAGGCTCATAAATTAATGAGCAGATGTTATGGTCTAGGCCATCAATCTAAATTTTTACAGATTGGTTTGTGTTAAGTGCTAACAAGTATCTCCTCAAGCTATGAAATACACTTATTTTTCACCAATATATTTTACAAAAACTTTGCGAACCCTTTTATTTTAGACAAAAATACTTATTGCAAGTACGTTAAATGGGAAGAGGGTGAACCAACGCTACCAAATATGTTACCTGTGTTGCTCACCTTCTCACCTGGCCAAAGTGCATTTTCGACTTTGCCACATGTCAAGTTAACGGGCCTGATCACCTTACCCCAATGTCAAAAGTTTTGCACGGAGGATGAAGCACCGAACAATACCAAGAGTAATTTTGAAGGGCTTTGTGAATCCTTTGCCTACAACATGATTACTAAATCTTGCATTTTGTATTCCATCGATCTATTTACGGTATTCATCGGTAATAATAATGGATATACGAAAGCGACGAGCCTATCAGATGACACTATAATTAAAAATAATGTAGGTGAAATTGAGATTAACGATTCGACCGAAATAGAGGGAAACGGTCAATGGGACTTGTACAAGAAAAGGAATTGTCTCGCAAGTATAGTTTGACATTAATTAAAAGAGTATGTCATGTCGTAGGTTATACGAAAATTCAGGGTTTACGTATTCACTCAAAGCAGAATTTAATCTTTGCTGATGAGTGCTAAAGTTGCTCCGCTTAAAACAATGAGCGAACTCTCTATGGTCGATGACGCGTTTTTTATAATCAAAAATGTGATTTGTTTAGACCATAATTACATTAAACTTTTTTTTTATTTCAAAAAATTTTATTTTGTAAAGCACTAAAAGTTGCTTAATTAATCATAAGCACAAAAAATATTTTTTATAATTTTTTTTAAATGATAAAAAAATAAAATTTACAGATTTTTTTAGTATAGACACACTTTAAACGTATCCTTACAGCAATAAGATAAAAATTACAATTTTCACATTGAAAAAAATAAATTTAAAATTATTTTGCGAAACACATAAAAAATATTTTTTAGAAAAACACAACGAATAATTTTTAGAGAAACAAAAAAAATAATTGTTTTTACCAGTTTTTTTTTCACATTTTTTTGTCAGCTATGAGCTTTTTCCCTATTTTTCAACCTACAAAGTATGGTAAGAATAAGGTGAACCGTATGGTGGGGTCGGTATGGATCCTTATTTAAAACCTCTGACTTCACGAGTTTTGATGGACTTCGTTTCTTTATTTCTATATACGTGCATCCATTTAATATATGTTTGTATTAATAATGCATACATCAAATTTTAATTACATAAAGCAGAAGTAGATTTAAATAACGGAAATTTTTTTACATCAAATAAATTTCATCAATATATTAAATATGTCAGTTATATTATGGTTATTTAAGTCATTTATTAGGACATTCTGAAAATGATTTAAAAAAATATATTAACGGCTATAATTAATCCTAATATTGAGATTTTTTAGGATTATGAACAAAATAATTAATTTAGTTTTGTTAGGAGAGTTTAAGTAAATTTATTACTTAGTTTTAATTAAAAGAAAAAAGCACACAATTGGAAGATAATTTTGCATATATTTAAAGACATTCAAAATTTAATATACAGGGTCAGTATAAACCCCACCATACCTGTCAGGAGTAACCCCTTGCATTATTCGCTTTTTCATTTTATGATTTTTATTTTTTCTTACAGTACCTGAAGTTGCAAGTGTTACCCAATCCAATGCTGGAAAACGTGTGGGCCAAAGTGGGGAAAAAGGCTCTTTATTCTTGGGCCAAAAAAGGGGGAACAAGCTTTTAGTAATTATAAATTACACAAAAGCCCCGAAAAAAATAAAGAAACCCTATCCAAAAGCCTTTTTATTCTTTCTTCTTCAATTGAAGTTGGAATTGGGTTTATTATTATTATTAAAAAGCCCCTTATTACTATACTAAGAAAAAAATGAAGCTTTTTAAAAAGGCCCTTTACGAGCTTTTGCCCCTAAAAAATCTCCTTTGGGCTAGTTCTTTTTTAATTCCTAGGCCTAACCCAATCATCATCCAAAACAATGTTCAAATTTAGAATTAACATTGCAGGATTCGTTTAACTTTAGGAACACAATTTCCTTTGTATTTTTTCCCTTAAAACAGTATATCAAAAATTCTGAGATTTGTTATTTTTTACACTCCATTAAAATTATAGTTGACTTAAAATGTCGACCAACCGAAATGCGAATTGACGTAAAATCTTTGACCGAACCCTATTCGGGGCTAATCTATGCTCTAAATGATTTTAAGAGCTGTCACAAATTCGTAGCAAATAGATTCTACTTTCAATTTGCCATCAACGTAACTTTGCAGGAAAACGAGAAGGATTTTGCGGCAAGTGGGGCTTGTAAATCCGGAACCAAGGTTTATTAATAATTTGGTATTTTGGCATGATGATTTGCATAGATGTGAGGTTTCCAATACGAAGGATTTTAATGGCTGCTCAAAAAAGCGTTTTTTGTCGTATAATTCGAATATTAGGGTAATTTTATATCTAAACGTTGTAAAAATATAAAACGGCTAGATAAATCTTTAAAAGGCACGTTCAAAATGAATTTTTTTAAATATATTTTAATCTTTATAAATGTAATCTAAACATAAATATTTTTGCGAATCTTTCAAGTAATCTAAATTAACGAAAATCTTTGCTTCACTTCCCGCTGTGTTGTTTAATATGACGTCACCAATCTGTTCTATATTAAAATCTATGCATGTCTCTTAGGCTCGTTTACGAGACAGGTTGGACCAATGCATATCAATATATTTTCAAAAACAAATTTGGAGTCCTCTAAATTGTATGAAAAAGTTTTGTTCATAATAAAAATTCGTGTCAAATAAGGTAGATTGCCAAGAAAATACAAAACTAAATTAAACTTTCCCCTTCAAGATGCTAAAATTTTTAAAAATTCCAAAATTTTATTTTTATTCATTTTTAAAATTAAACCAAAGGTTTGGACCAAAGACGGAACGATAAGCTTGCTCAACATGGTTTACATTCAAAAACACAGTTTGCTCCAAACGCGGGACGATTTTTTATTGCCCATTTCATGTACGTATTCACGGCCCCAAGTGGTCACCCTATCTAGTCGAACACTACTATATAACAAAACAAGAGCTCCTCTAATGTAAAGGCATCTTAAGAACCTTAATTTTTCAAAGATATCCAAGATCAAATGTTTTCGGTGAAGAGAATTGTTTTATTATAATTTTTGTTTTCAAAATTTGGAATGAAATATAAAAATTTGTGTTAACGCATACCTGAAATTCTAAAATTTATTGTTATTTTTTTTGGAGAATCTTAATGTATTTATTCTATTCCAGCTTCTAATAAATTAAAGAAATGTTATTAAATCTATATAATATTTTTAAGTTACAAAGATTCCAGCACTTATTAAAAATTTAGTAATAGGTCTCTAAAAAAAATTACATATATGCTTTCGCAATTAAGAAACATGTTAATTAGCAAAGAGATGTAATAAAAAATTGTAAATATGTTTTATTTCAAAAAAATATATTAAAATTTTTTTGGAATTGAATGAACTCTAATCGCGCCATAAAAAATATTTGAGGAATTTTAAATTACATAAAAAAAAAATTTAGAACCCAATTTAAATTTTTACGAGCGTTTATTCTTTATATTTGTTCAGCAACGCTGCGAGATCAACAGGTGCTTAGTTGGTTAAATTATGGCTCTCAACACGCACTTCAAAATGAGCGGCATTTTAAATTTTACCAAAATATTTTTTACTTTAGGATCAACCACATATTATTTTTATGTTCCTAAAAGCCGTGCCTTTATTTGTTTTTTCCCTAAAAATATAATGAATCCACATGTTTAAGGGTTACTTGTATGCATTTTTATTACAGAGGACATTATAACCGTTTTTGACTGATGTAGAAGAATATCTGTTTTTTAATTTTTTGATAAATCCAAAATATTGCAAGACACGCCTTAAAATATAATTTGCAGACTGGTGTTACTTCTTCTATTTATCAAATATTTAGCTATTGTTAATTAAATTTTTATGCCCACAAAATGTTAACAAGTTATTGAATTCATGTTTAAATTATCTTAATAAACTTTTTATATAATATTTTGTTTTGTTCCCTTGTAAAAATTTAGTTCTGATATTAATTATAACATTCTTTTTTATGCAGAAATATGGTTAATGAAATAATTACAAATCAGATATCAAATTGGCAAAAACTCTAAAAATAAAATAAATGAAAAAATATGATGAACTAATTACCACAGTCAAAAATCTTATCCAAACTAATGATTAAAATTTGGAATATTATAGATATTAAAAAATTTAACAAAAAATCACATTTTGCAGCATGTATTAGTTTTGAATAATAGATCCAAATCTATAGCGCCGTAACGTTAATTTTGAATTTGAATGAATCGTGTGCATAAAAATTTATTAGTGTAAAATATTATAATGAATTAGGCATCAGCCTTTGATGGTTAAAAAATAAATAAGGTCAAATACAAAAACAAAAAATGGTATAACAAAAAACAAAAACAAAATCGGTTGTCAAAATCATATACAAAAACGCCAGTTTTTGTTTTTAAATGCCGAGCCATACAATTTATTTTCGTTTTTATTTTCACATTTTTTGCCACTTTTAGCCTTAGTTCATAGCTTTTTTTAATGGAAAATGGCAAAAAAAATAAAAATTAAATAGAGGGTAAAAAATTTGTTTTCTAATTTTCTTTCATAAGTTTAAGACAAACCACTATCCCATTTATGATAATTAAAAACGACAAAAAAGGGCCGTAATTAGGGGGGACAGGACTAGCGCCTTCTTTTTTCTCTTCATAAAGTATTTTTTAATTTGTCACTCATCCCCAATTTCAGTTGCATCGGCATATTTTTTCATGTTTAACATTGTGACAATGAAAACTGCAAAAATTAACCTTTCGACGAAGGCGGTTAAGTTTACAATTATTCCTAACCCCCCTTTTACAAATGGTCTCGGCACTGTTGACAATTTACAAATAAAATTTAAATGTTCAAACTTTATTGCGCATATATTCATGAAAAAAAAATCTAATCACTGGATCATCTTCAATGCATATTATTACTATTTTTTCAGCATATTTGATATGAATCAAAAATCTATAAGACAAACTTTTGAAAAAAAATGTGTTATGGGTAAGACCTGATTTAAACTTTACTTTGCATTTTGGCAAAATCAAAGTTTAACCAAGGAATTCATTTAATTAACTCTGATATTTATACATATTAACAACAAAAAAATTGCTTTTGATATATTGATATAGCATTAACGCGCCATATATTTTGGTTATTAAATAAAATTTATGTAATTTCTAACTTGCCTAGAACAATTCTATAATTAAAGTAATAAGTAATTTGTAAATAAAAATTGTATAAGTAAAAATTAATGAATTATTTTAACAAAGAGTAAACTCAAGAAAATAAAATAAAAAAAATCTTGCATAACGGGCTAAAGACGTTAATTATATATAAATTGAGTCAACATTATAATTAAGATCTAATTTTGCACCATAAGACTAAAAAAATTTTAATCACCTACTTTTTCCACTTCCATTAAACTAACTATAAAACGGGCAATACTTTGGAGAAAATGCCAATATAATTAAATAGTTAGTAAATGAGTTTTGCGTTGAGTCGTGGTTTTTCCATAGAAAAAAATTTTCCCAAATGCCCCCAAAGGCCTTATATACCATATGTTTGGTCAAAAAATACATTTGGTCACTAAAACTCTTGAATCAGCGCTAATATTTAAAAGAGTGAGTTTGCGCATGCGCTAGCAAAGTTAATAAATTTAAAGTTGTTAGAAATCGTCATCCCATCCCGAAGTTTCATCTGGTGGTTCGTAATCCTGTTGGGGTGTGAAAATATCGAAATTAGAGTGATCCATTGGACCCGTTACAATAGGTTTTATCGGTGGTGTGAGCTGACGCTTATTTAGTCCTTCCCAGTCGAACCCGTGGAACCACCTGTATGTAGGATATTATTAAAAAATATATATAAACTAAAATCATATTTAGAGGTATTTGAGCTGAGCAGTTAGCCCGATTTA